>JAVJIF010018232.1:0-104960 GCA_038442645.1 Agave tequilana
TGAGGCTCCGACAGCCTCCAGTGAAGACAACATGGCTTTGACAATATCTCTCAAGAGACCACACGTCATATCTCATGATCAGTACTGCGGTAGAGAATAATCTCATCATCAAACTCTTCTCGAGGCTCTGCAGATTCAGTTTGCAAGGGGTTTACAATAACCACTATGAACCAATCATATGTTGATCGTCAACGAAGACATCTCGTCAGCAAGCAGAAGTAATTAAAGCTGAAGACAATACTGTAAGTCACCTAGAGGGGGGTGAATAGGTGACTAGCTAATCTAAATGATGAATAATGCGGAATTAAAAATTATTTGATATATTAAAAATTATTAAGCTAAACACACCAAGTATAACACAAGAGTGTAGCCGAATTCTCGGTGAAGAGCTCTGGACTAACTCCTCAAGATTTCTCTAGATAAGAGTTGAGGTGCGCTATGGCTCTCTTGGTTGAATACAAGTGGTGAGCAAACAATCCCAAGCATATAACAATTAAGGACAAGTATATCAAGCAAGTAATGAATAGAACAATATGAGCATGAAGATATAAACACAAGAGAGATAGAGAGAGCAATCTAAGCACAGGAGAATTATTTCGAGGTTCGAGCACCCTTACTCTACGTCCCCGCCTTTAACACTATGAAGGAGATTTCACTAAAAAACCGATCCCACCGGATCACTCGGTGTCGCAACACCTATAAGGAGTTCACACTAAACTCTTGGACTCACTAGTCCCTCTTGTTTATCCCACAAGAATAAACACACGCAAGCACACTTGCTTGCAAGGCCGCACCTCTACACCGAGCTCCCACAAGAACTCGAAAACAATATGAGCTCGCATGTTCGCCTCCTTAAATACAAGATGAAACACTTTGGTGATCTCAATACTTTGATCCCCTAAAACTCTCTCACAACAAGATCCCTATAGGATTGATATAGCAATGGAAAGCTCAAGTTGTGGTGAGAAAAACTTGGATAGATTTGTGATGAAAAAACTCAAGAAATCACTTTTGAAAACCCTCTTGAAAAACTCTCCTTTTGATATGAAATATTGGCTCTAAAACAAGTGGAAATAAACACTTAGAAAGGTATGAAAAACTAGCCTGAAAATCCACTTGAAATCTTATTAAAAACGGTTCAAGGAACCCCAATTTATAGGCTCCCAAAATAATGGCCATTGGAGGCCAAATCAGCAGCTGACGCTGCTGTCGGTCGACCGCCCGGTCGTCCAGCCAATGGTCGGTTTCCGACCGTTTGTGCCAACGGTCGACCGCCTGGTCGACCGGGCCGACCAGCCAAATAGTTATGCACGTTTTGTGCATATCGATCGACCGGTCCCGGTCGACCGATTCTGTCTCAGTCGACTGTCCGGTCGACAGGCAGAAGGTCAGGTTAGACATTTTCAGGGATTAAAACTTCGTCTTTTACCTTCTGTAAATCTCATAAATTCTCATAAATTCTACAAAAATAAGTTCATTAGTATACTTTGATATACAAAATTGTTTGATTTAAAATCAAAACATATTACAAATATTTTGAACTTTTTGTGATATAGAAATTTTGGCCTTAAACAAAAACTGTATTTTTCAAAAACAATCTCCAAATTGAAAAACAATTTTTTCAAAACTTTTTCAAACACAAAAACAAGATAATTTAAAACACTTTTGAAGCTTAGAGTATATGGATATGATCCAATACACATATAAGATGAAAATATCTTGTTTTTGATATTAAGCTCTAAAATAAGTTTTGATAAATCTAAAATGATATTTTTCTTAACACAAAAACTATCATACGAAAAGCACATTTAAATTTTGTGTGTGTGCAGCAAATGAACTTGAGCAATCCACAACTAATCTATCCTTTACATTTTATCTAAAAATAAATCTTGACACTTACAAAACCCGTCACAAGTATTCTTTAAAATCTTCTCTTGAAAATCTTCTTCTCCTTCTTGACTTGGTCTAATGAGCTAGACTCCTCTTGAGTACTTGATGCGATCTTGATGTGCGAGCTCTTGACTCAACATGTGCTAACTCTAAAACATGACTTTGAATCCTTTGTTGAAGTTAAACACCTACTAAGATCTTGATCAAATATCTTTGATTAAATAAATACAAGATTATTAGTACTATAACTACATATGTTAATTATCATCAAAACTAGAGTGATGAGCTTTTGGGCCATCAATCTCCCCTTTTTTGATGATGACAAGGAACTAAACATGTTTATATAAACTCTCAAATACTTCTCTCCATTTTTTGTCAATTCATCATCAAAGGGGCGAAAACAATCAAATAATAAAAATATATATGTGATATACATTCATGAAGAAGAGAGACGTGAAGTTAGCTCCCCCTGCATACATACATTACATGAAGAAGGAATGACAAATCCTAACTCACATAAAGCATAATATATAATGCATAAGCGGAGCTCCCCTACACACGTGTACCACATAAAGAAGAGATGTCAGGCTCCCAATATAAGATACGCTCAACATGAATCTATATATAGAAGAGATGTTAAGCTCCTCTTGCATATAGGCAATTCATATCAAAAATTTTGAAATCCTTTTTATAACAAATTTTTAAATCTTCTCAAGTCAACAAAAATAAATTTTGATACCAATGAAATCAAATTATAGCTGACAAAACATAAGTTGATACCACTTGTAAATAAATAAAATTTTAAGATACCACTTGTAGGTAAAAAAAATTGAGATACCAAAGAGAATAATGCATAAGGTTATTAAGATATACCAATTGATATTTAAATTTAAGTCAAGCTTAGCATAAACACAATTTGTGCTTTGAACATGTACAAATTGGAAATAAGCACAATAAAAACATATAAATACTAATTGAAATTGATATCTGTTCGGATTTAGAAGCATACATATTAGAAACAAATAGAGTATACAAAGATAAAATTCCATGAAGAACATGTGTATAACTCATAACTATCCACCCTATTCATGCACATATTTAAATAGATTTTCAATTATATAAGGCATGGTCGCCATCCAACCGCCCTTAGGTTAGTAGGGGTTTTCAAAAATAAGAGTTTGAAAATATTTTAGCATAGTTTGAAAAATCTACCAATTGAAGAATAAATAACTAGTTTAAAGTAATTTTTGAAAAACTAGTTAAAGATCCTTCAAACATGAAACCAAATTATATATATCTCATGAATCATAGCTAAGTACACAAAAAATTATCACTCAAGATCTATAAAGCTCATAAATGCTCATGAAAACATAGTCATGAGAAAAACAAATAAAATGTGATGTGGCAAGAATCATGTGAATAGCAATTCATGAAAATAATTAATAAGGCTCAAATAAACATGAAATTCTTTTATCAAAAACGGTGAAAATCATAAAAATGTTTTTTTATTAAAATCAAACTTCAAGGTATATGTATGGTCTATCAAAACTAACATATACATACATATCTCAAAACACAACGAGTTCATAATGTAATTTGCATGAAGGTAAGTGACTCCAGGGTAAACATGTATATTTATTAGCTTTAGATAAGAAAATAACACATGAAGTAAAACATATATAAAAATAGGGAAACAAGTGTAAATGAGAGAATCATCAAAACTAGGTTATACATGTACATGTAATGAGTACAATGAGCAATGAGGCACAAACATATAATAACAAATGTAGCTCACTACTTATACAAGAATATACACAAGTTTTAATGAAAAATTCATCTAAACAAGTATTCATCACATGAAGCACAAAATCAAAACATGCTAAAAATATTTATACAAAAGCATGTAAACTAAATAGGAGTTTAGAGATAGTTACCAAACCATATGCACTATTATCTAAGTCTCCAAAATATGGTGGGTCCTCCCACCAAACTTCCTTGAAGGTGATGCATCCATAAATGTGACCTTTGAGCTTGAAACACATCCACCATCAAAACACCAATCCTCTCACGTCATGTGAGAACCCACACCTATATCAAACACAAGAGGTGGGGACTTTGGTACCCATTTTCTTTTGGATCCACGGGGGGTTAGCATTATTCGAAACCCAAAACATTTTTATTATCAAAATTAATATGATTTATCTTATCAAAACAAAACTTTGCTAAATGGCCTTTGCGGCCACAATGTGTACATTTGTACACTCTAGCATGCACATGAGAATGAGTGTGATCATGATGTGCAAAGTGTGCATATGTATGCCGTGTGTGATGTGCATGAACATGTGGAGCTGTTTCTTTTAAAACAAGGTTTTCAGATTTAGAATGGTTAAATGCACAGTTGCTCAAAGTTGAGCTAAACAATTAATTCTATTTTTCAAGACTTGAATCTCATTTTTATTAATGGTAGCATGAAGAGCTTGACAAAAATGAGAATCAACAATCTCTTTCTTTTTAGAAATATTTTCTTTTTCTTTTGAAATAATTTTCTTTTCAAAGAGTTATTTTCTTTCAAAGCAATTTCTTTTTCTTTTCTACCATAGTGATTTTATTTTCAAAGATTTATTTCCTTCACAAATATCATTTAGCTTAGAAGACAGAAAATATTTTCATTTTTAAAAAATTCATTTTCTTTTGAAACACATGCAAATATATTTTTAAAAGTGTCATTTTCTTTTAATAAAGAATTTTTTTCCTTTTCAATTTATTGTTATCAATTTTTAATGAATCATACTTTCAAGAAGTTTTGACAAAAAGATGCAAGCTCATCATAAGACATAATCTCCTTCTAACTTGGATTCAGAGTTTACCTCAAGGGGGTTTCCCCTTGGACCATGTAGCACATGTTGGAAGTATCACTTTCATCATCCGAGTCACTCCCTGTATAGTATTGCTTTGTTTCGCAATGGAGACTATAGTGTTCCATACTACAAAAGTCAAATCAAAGTTAGAAACCCTAGATAAATATTCATCATTTAGGGTTCTCTTTAAAGCATGGATGGATTTTGAGTTAGCCTCAAGATACTTGCTATTACTAAAGTATGAATCCTTATTGGTAGCAAGATAAACATGAATGCCTAGGACTTTGAGGTACATTGACATCTTAACTTTCCAAGTTTAGATGTTAAGAATATCAAACATGGGAGATGTTATGAAATCTATGTATGTGTAAACAAATATTGTGATTAGCTAAAATGAGGATCTTTAACTCTAAGTTGTTAGACCCAAATCAAGAGCACCAAGCTCTGATACCAATTGTAAGTCACCTAGAGGGGGGTGAATAGGTGACTAGCTAATCTAATAATGAATTAATGTGATATAAAAACTATTTATGCAAACTAAAAACTATTAAGCTAAACACACCAGTATAACACAAGAGTGTAGCCAAATTTTCGGTGAAGGGCTCTGGACTATCTCCTCAAGATTCCTCTAGATAAGAGTTGAGGTGCCGCTATGACTCTCTTGGTTGAATACAAGTGTGAGCAAACAATCCCAAGCATATAACAATTAAGCACAAGTATATCAAGTAAGTAATGAATATGAAAAATAAGAGCATGCAAGATATAAATACAAGTGAGAAATAGAGAGAGCAATCGCAAACATGGGAGAATTATTTCGAGGTTCGAGCACCTTTGCTCTACGTCCCCGCCTTCAACACTATGAAGGATTTTCACTAAAAACCGATCCCAACGGATCACTCGGTGTCGCAACACCTTCAAGGAGTTCAAACTAGAACTCTTGGACTCACTAGTCCCTCTCTTGTTCTCGCAAGAACAACACACGCAAGCACACTCGCTTGCCGAGACCGCACCTCTACACCGAGCTCCCACAAGAACTCGAAACAATACGAACTCGCAAATTCGCCGCCTCAAATACAAGATGAAACACTTTGGTGATCTCAACACTTTGATCACCTAAAACTTTCTCACAATAGAGATCCCTATAGGATTGATATAGCAATGGAATGCTCAAGTTATGTGAGAAAAATTTGGATAGATTTTGTGATGAAAACTCAAGAAATCACTTTTAAAAACCCTCTTGAAAACTCTCCTTTTGATATGAAAATATTAGCTCTAAAACAAGTGGAGATAAACACTTAGAAAGGTAGGAAAAACTAGCTTGAAAACCTACTTAAAATCTTATTAAAAACAGTTCAAGGGAACCATAATTTATAGGCTCCCAAAATATGGCCGTTGGAGGCCAAATCAGCAGCTGACACTACTGTCGATCGACCGCCCGGTCGACTGGCCAACGGTCGGATTTTCGACCGTTGTGCCACCAGTCGACCGCCCGGTCGACCGGGGCCGGATCCAGAGAGCAGAGCTCTCTGGCCGGTCGACCGCCCGGTTGATCGGCCCACCAGCCAAATAGCTGTGCGCGTTTGTGCACATCAATGTTTGTCCGGTCGACCGACTTCTATCTCGGTCGACCGTTCGGTCGACCAGCAGAAAGCCAGGTCAGACATTTTCAGGGATTAAGACTTGGTCTTTTTATCTTCAATAAAATCTCATAAAATCTAGTAAATTCTATAAAAATAAGTTCATTAATATACTTTGATATTCAAACATGTTTGATTAAAATCAAAACATATTATAAACATTTTGAACTTTTTTGTGATATAGAAATTTTGGCCTTAAACAAAAACCGTATTTTTCAAAAACAATCTCCAAATTGAAAAATGATTTTTCAAAACTTTTTCAAATACAAAAATAAGATATTTTAAACACTTTTGAAGCTTAGAGTATATGGATATAATCCAATACACATATAAGATGAAATATCTATGTTTTTGACATTAAGCTTTAAAATAAGTTTGACATTAAGCTTTAAAATAAGTTTTGATAAATCCAAAACAATATTTTCTAAACTCAAAAACTATCATACGAAAAACACATATAAATTTTGTGTGTGTGCAAATGAACTTGAGAAATCCACAAGTAATCTATCCTTTAAATCTTATCTAAAAATAAATCATGACACTTACAAAACCCGATACAAGTCTTCTTTAAAATCTTCTCTGAAATTTTTTCTCCTTTTTGACTTAGTCCAAACCTTGATCCAATGAGCTAGACTCCTCTTGAGTACTTGATGCGAGCTTGAAGCGCGAGCTCTTGACTCAACACGTGCTAGCTCCAAAACTTGATTTTGAATCCTTTGTTGAAGCTAAACACCTACTAAGATCTTGATCAAATATCTGAGACTAAATAAATACAAGATCATTAGTACTATAACTACATGAGTTAATCATCATCAAAACTAGAGCGATGGGCCTTTGGGCCAACAAATACTGCTAGCACAAAATGCAAAACTCAGATCGAGACCGGCGCATCTCTGTGATAAAATGTGACGCTCTCATTCATAAGCCGCACATCACTACGTCGACAAGTGAAGTTCATGTCCAACCACTGACTACGCCAAAATGCGAGGTCCGCGTTTCTCTTCAAGAATGCGAAATTCATGTTCAGTCCAACATCACACTAGAACGCGACCTCCGCATCTCAATGCAGAAATGAGAGGCACGCGTTCAGAAGCAGACTGTGCCAAAACATAACCTTCGCGTTTTAATTTAGAAGTGCGAAGTTCGGGTCCAACCCAAGGGTTAAGATCAACACTGAACTGGGAAGCCCTCACCCCTATGGGTTCGAGGCTAGTTTTAAAGATATCCCTGCAATGCATTTGAGGGACTACCTGACTCGAAAGAGGGGTGTTCATTGAATCACTCTCTAACGCTGCTGTGAGTGGCTCATCATGGCTGTACTCTCCAAGTTCCACTATATCTCTCATATGAGCAAACCGTTAATTTTTAACTAGTTGTCAGCGGTCCTACCCTCTAACTCTTCTAGGAGGCGCTGCTCTTATAGGAAAAGTCATTCTCTGATGTTGAATAACTCGAGGTGACTTCTAAAATGGTAGCTCCAAGCACCATGCCAAGCAAGTCGAAGGGTAAGCATCTCTCAGTTCTGAAGAGTCCAATGTTGAATGTTGATCGGTCACTGATATTGCATATTTATTGTCACATTTTCATATTTATTGTTTAACAAATTTTTCTATTTAATTACCTTTTTTGTCTAATTATTTACAGGACTTTTACCAAGGGAGAAGGAAGAGAAAACAAGGCAAAGCCTATCTAAATTCTGATTTAATTCAGAATAATTTTAAATCAAGGATCAGGGCAAATTAGAGCAAATCATAGCAAATCAAAAATGATAAACCAGTTGAAAATAAGTTAAATCAGAGTTTTACAAATCAAGTTGGTTAAAGCTGAAGATCAACAGTGATATCGATGAATCCAGAGTCAAAATTGTGAAATATTATTGGATAAAAGCCAAAAGGAGGCCAACTGGGACTTGCGCCCCTGGGTGTGCCACCGGCCCACACCCAGGCCGCAGAAACGCAGCCAAAACTGCATTTTCACGGCCAATCTGTTGAGATACGAGGTGCGTTTGCTCTTCCTATCTTCAGACGCTCTCTCCTTCTGTATTTTACTATAAATACTTGTAAATTCTCAGTACAGAGGGAACGATTCAGCAGAGAGCATAGGTTAGGCTGTACTTTAGTTTGTAACTTAGATTTTTTATTTTTTGTTTATGTAATTTTTATTTTTCTTTATGTTACTGAGACTAGAAAAGAGTTTCATGGAGGAATGAGAGTGAATCTTGTACTGAGGGTGACACGGGTGTAAGTCTTTCTTCTTTTTTTTATTGTTATTTTAATCAAATTGAAAGTTGCTTCTTTTTCTGTATTCTTATTTTTTTACTTCCCTCTTCTGTGTTTGTAAATTCAAATGACTCCGATAGTCTCGAATTTGTCTTGCCCTTGCAAGTGTCGTTGATGGCTGATGGTAATAGATAGCTATTTCTATGTTAGTGTAGCTTGCACCTTTATTTTGTAGTTTAATACGGGAGTGGTGAGATTCTATATGTCATGCTTCAATCACCTTCAAACCAAGGTACAGTGGATACAGATCAAAGGTAAGCAGACACTGAAAAGGTAAGTGTTTTATTTAGCTTTTCTTTATTCTCATTTCTTAGTTTAGAAAATAATTTCAAAAATCAACTCTCTTCTATTTTACTATTTCACTTTCTTTGTATAAACTCATTTTTTATTTTATTCATCTTCACAATCTATCATTTTCTTTTTTAACTTAACAATAGATTCTTTTTCCTTTTCTTTACAAGAACAAAGAAGACTTTTAACCATTTCAAGGAAATTAAATAGAAATTACAATACGCTTCCATCGCAAGTCCTCCCTGCGGATCACAACCACATAGTCACTTGCTATAGAGGTAGAAATGAGAACCTAACACCTTTTTGAAATTTAGTATTTTCTGTGTGCATGTTATACCTCAATCAAAACTTTAGCGCCGTTATTGGGGAGAAATGGTAAGTAACTGTCATTTTATTTTCTTTATTGGTTAACTTTTTTCTCTGTTCTTGGTGTGCAGTGATTGCTATCAAGAAAACGAGAGTTGTAGTGGACATATAAGTGTCTCTGGACTCTGCTCTAAAAGCAGAGCCCAGAAGACCTCATTATTGCCGCGCAAATGAAGTAAAAGCCGCGTTCTCGCAGTAATCTAAGGACTATTCACCTAGCTTTTTTGCGGGGTGACTAAACTTCAATGATCTAGCTTCTACATATTTTAATTTCTCATTTAAGATACTCTGCACATACTGTCTAACTCAACAGTAAATGATTGATTGTTAATGCTAAAAATGGTTTAGACTTTGCATTTAGGCACGTGTCTATTTTGTTACATTGTCTATTTACTGTTGAAAAGTGTTAAAGCCAAGGTACGTGTGCATAGCATATAGTTTAGGAAACATTTTTAGTAATGTATATTGCTTAAAGTGTTGCTTTTTCTATATACTTTTACACTTACACGAATACGATTAAGGGCACATCCTTAAACATGATAAGGTGGGAAGTAATTACCCTCCCTTAAACTCATAAACAATCTCCTCACTCACTAACCCAAGACTAACTTAAAATTGAGTAGACATTGGCCCTAGGGACATCTCAGACTCAAATAGGAGACTGACCTAAGAGGGAAGTTATGAGAATTTGACTCTTGTCAAATCGGTGTCTAAAGTTGGGATTGAGAGATAAAACCTTGAAGAACAGTGGTTTGACATAATTAAGTCCGTTGCTTAGGCACGGATATCTCCCACTGATCTTTCCCCTACCTGGCCAATTAACTTGTGGTGAGATTCTGCAATGTGCCCCCCGTGAACAATCAAACCAGTTAGGAGTCGTCTAGGTCTAAGGTCTACCCTAACTTAGGCTAGATTTTTCTTTCTTTCTTTCTTTCTTTGTTTGCTTATTTTTATTTTTGACATCTTGGTGATATGGAATATAATCACAATAATTCCTATGCAAATAGTAATCCATACTTCACCTCGACCTCTTTGACTCGGATATTACCAACCTGGCATATCAAAACTTTAACCAACCAAGTATGCCAGATTGGTCTTATCCGAATCAATATATGCCCCAATCCCAATATTATGAATAAGATTGGAATAATCATCACCACTCTTCACACAGTCAGTAGGGATACAACTCCTCCGAGTCATATGGTCAACCACCTTACCAACATCCGCTTCATATACTCATTTTCCTGAACAATCAATCAAAGAACTAATTGGCTGGGAAAAGAGGATGGAAGCCTTAGAAGAGCTTGAGTAAAGAATTCATGTCACGCCCCGCTTCCCAAAATATGTGAAAACGGAGTCGCGACGAGAGTCGGCGACATATATACGCGAGGAAAATACCCCACACATACACGCTAAGCCTAAAGTGACCTGAACAAGCTATAAATCTAAACCATAATTAACGATCACTGCAATAATACATATAAAGGCTACACATGATCTCAAATGAAATAAGAAAAAGAATAGAAGCTAAGTATGATGTATAGGAATCAAAGAATAATAGCAGGAATAAAGAAAGGAAAGAATACCAAAATCAAAAGAGAGAGAGAGAGAGTGAGTCCAGCTCCTCGCGAAGTGTACGATCACACGAACACCTGAACAATATAAGAAAAAGTCCAATACCCTGGACGTGCGAATCCAGGGTCGTCAAAAGCGACCTAATGAGTGTGTGTAAAAGAAAGGTACTCGTGTATAATAACAACATAAGCAATGAAACATGATAACTGAAATGAAGGATAACAGAACAATCAATATTAAGAACAAAGATATGAACGATATATAACTAATCTCATGACAAAAGGAAACAACTAATGTCAACATGTCTAACTTAGCATATGTCACTAGTTTGGTATACAATCCGGTCATGTATACAATCATATATCGATCATAGTTTATCTAGGTGCAGTCAGGTGATTATAGTCAGTCATAATATGCTATAAACAATTTCATTTATTATTTATTACGTCAGAGAACACCAATTGTCACATGCAGTAGACCCATCCCATACTACACCAACCACACGGGTCAACCAACGTCCTAAGTTATTGAAATTAATAGAAGAGACATTGTCCATGATTTAGGTGGGTCCCGCACATACCCGGGACCACGATCTCAGTTTCTTGGCGCTGAACCAGGCCGTACCGCTAGGTACTCAGTAACAGTCACTGTGAAAACAGTGGAACAATAACAGTACAGATGGGATGTCAGTCATCCCCCAGGAACCCTGCAGTGGAACCCTCAGTCGGTTGCGCAACCTGTATTTTAGGTCCACCCAAAATACAGACGCTGTCTCCTCTATTAATTTTTCCAGTCCCAGTGTAAGTTGTCCATTTGCATTATTAATTAATTCAGTTAAGAAAAGCAATATCCATGTTACTTATAATGCTGGGACGATGCGGTGACAGTAACAGTACATTATAGTAACAATATAGTAATCGTATACACGGTGAATAGTAATAAGAACAGTGAACAGTAACAGTAACCATGTATACGATGAATAGAGCTGTACAGAGCGTTACGGTCTAACGATGTTTTCCTAGTAGCTTTCAGTAACATGAACAATATGTTTATCAGGTAGGTATCATATATAATCAGTGAAGGTACTTAAGTGGTATCATGATGTCCAGGACCAAGAATATTATGCAAGGTTTATTAAAGAGATAAAAGCATTCACAAGATAATTTATTATGTATTTAATACATGTAGGCATGGACTAGTAACTAACAAGCATGAAACATAATTGAGTTTGAACAATTATTAAATGTATAATAATGTTTATTGAAATAGACAGGATAAAACACTCACGTGAAATAATTCTGAAATACTCAATGAGAAAACAAAGAACACTCACATGAAATGACGGGGCTTTGGATCCAAATCGCCGTCTGATCTTCACCGCATGAACTGATATGGATTCCTGAATCATCCCATGGGGCGGTCTTCAAATTGCCTATGGATCCACAATGAGCATTAATCCAAATCGGGTCCGGATCTCACCAAACGAATCCGAAACGTACTTCAGAGATCTGTATCCAGCTGATTCTTGGAGGGCACTGGTAGCACTTCATAAAGAAACCAATATCTTAATTTGTTTGAAGAAGGTTGTCCCGCTAGTCCATCCTCCGAAGCCAAGGCCGAAGATGGTTTACCCAAGTCCCTACGAAGATGCTGATCCACAACCTCCATCAATTCAATAGAGAGCCCATGACTTCTAGATGAGAAAAGAATGTTGGTTGCACCAGTGAAGAAATCCAACAACTTATTAGGTCCCACATGGAACATTCTAATCTGCCCATGCTTAACGGCAGCCAATGACATGTATAGAGAGGTAAGGGTGGTAGTGAGAATCCCGAGAATTGAGACAATACGAAAATTATGATCAAAGGGTAAGAGAACTGTTGGGACTGCAAGTGCGCCAAATAATATAGTCCATGTTCTCTTGTACTAGCTTGAATTCATGTAATATACATGACTGGAATAGGCTATGATCCGCAAGACACATGCAAATGTAAGAGCTATCATGTTGAACAATAGAACAACTTTGCCAAGAGTCTTGCCATAAACTATTGTGATCACCTCATGATACTGAAGAACATGTCTTTTGTGCAGCATGCCAGCCTCCCTGGTCCTACGAGAAGCCTCGGTATGAAAGAGACTAAGAAGATAGACAGTTCACACCCAAACGCACCATAAACAAACTGCAAGCCCACTCCAGTAACATACCCCATTTGGGCAAAGAGCTACGGGAGTGTAAGAATAAGAGAGCCCACCTGAGCCGATGCCACATTGAGCCAAGCATCTGCAACTGATCCCTCATTCCACACCAACTTGTTGAACAAATCCCTACCCGTCGGCGCTGGCGCCTCGCCGCCGTCATCTCCTGCCGATGTGGGCACCGACCCACCTTGAGCTTTCCCCTTCTCTTGCTCGCCTAACGTCATTATTAGCTAGAAATAATGATGATGAACAACAGAACAAAATACAAAAAAATACACAGTGAACTCTGCTGCAGTAACAAGTGACAAAAAGGAAAAAAAAGGAAAAGAGACGCTTATGGCTTGGATGCGCGCGCAGCTAAGGAAAAAGGGTAGCCGGGGCTGTTGCGGCACGGCCGAGGTGGAGCTCGGTGGTGAAGAGGAAGGCGGTTGAGTGGTGGCTTAGATCTCTGGCAGTGAGAGAAGGGGCTGCCGTGCGCCATCAAGGGGAAGGGATTGTTGGGGAAGGTGTGACGCTGCCACAAGGAAGAGAAGACAAGATGTAGCTTTGGTTTAGGATTTGTAGTTAGGATTTTATGATTTTGTAGTTAAGGTTGGGATTTGTTTTGTTAGGATTTGATTGGGTGGTTAGGATTAGATTTGGTTGGGATATGGATTGATTATGGGTTTGGGTTTGGATAATTAATGGGTTGGATCTGGGAAAAATTGGAAAATAATAAGAAAAATAGAAATGAAAATAAAATGAAAGGGAAGAGAGAGGGCTAGGGTCATATCAACACATACAAAAATAATAATAAGAAAAAGAATGTTAATAATAATACCGACAATAATTTTGAAGGTTAACAAATAACAAGTAAACTCATCATAAAATTATTTAAATAATAATAATAATAATAATAAGATAAAATACATACATATACTTATAACCACCCATATACTAATATACACACAAAACACGAACGTATACACATTATACGTATACAAATGCACACATATAAAATAAATTAATCACTAATAAAAATTGAATCGAAAATCCAAGAAATATTTAAGATGTTAGTAGCAATTACATACTAATAATAAAAGAAATGATAAATTTCATAATACAAAATACATATATACGTATTAAATACTATCATTATTATTAATCATGTATTACAAAATAAGGGCATTACAATTCAAAATCTAGAAGACTCGAAATCCCATCAAAATTTTCAAATATAAGATTCTTACTCTATTTTTCAAGTTCCACAATAAGAAGAACATACCGACTTAGAAAAGAGTATGAAATTCATGGTTCAATTCCATAGCGATCCTTTCGATATGATAGAAATAAGACTTAGTCGATTAGAAAATATGCGTAGGAATAAGGAAACTCTCCCTACCTAATTGTTGACTATTCCCGACACTTCTAACCATATTGATGAAACCCAAGAATCATGGTATCTTGAAGACTTTGACCAAGATTCAATTTTACCACAGAACTTTGAACTTGACCAATATTAACCCATTGACAAATTAGTAAGTTTTCATTTCAATGAAATTGAACTTGAACATGAATGTGACCCCGACCCACAATTTTACGATTCAATTTCAATTTTGAATTTATGTTGACTCCGATATCCTTACCCAAGTTGGACCCATTTCCCGAGCCAACATTGATTCCTTTATCCATAAATTCTCAAATTGAACCCCCTCTTTTAGATAATCATATTTCATTCATGGAAAAAGAATGTGAAACTAAATTCTTTGATTTAGACTCAACTCTTGAACCAAAACTGACTCTCGAACCCAAAGTTGATTTTTTCGAGTTAGTAATGGTTCCCGAAGCTATCACTCTTGAACCCAAATCAACCATTCACCAAGTCATATTCTTTTGTTGGATATAGATATAAACCATGATGACTCTGTGATGATTTTTTAAGACTAATCATGTAAAGGGAATAATTTTCATGATAGGATCTTGTTAGCCCAAAGGCCCATCACTCTAGTTTTGATGATGATTAACTCATGTAGATATATTACTAATGATATTGTGTTTATTAAGTTTCAGATATAGGTCAAAATCATTATTGGTGTTTAGCTTCAACAAAGACATGAAGTCAAGATTTGAAGCTATCACGTGTTGATTCAAGAGCTCATGCTTAAAGATCGCATCTAGTACTCGAGATGGAGTCCTTTCTCTATGGATCGAGTTTTGGATCAAGTCTACTTGGATAAGAAGATCGACATGAAGACTTTGGTCTAGGTTTGTTTAGTTTAGATCTTGTATAAGGATAGAATATCTTTGAGTTGCTCAAGTTCACACACACAAGTTTATTTATCGCTTTCATGATAAATAGTTTTGGTTTAATTTAACCATTTTGTTTTAAAAAGTTTATGTTTACTTGATTTACATAAAACTCATAGAATCAAGTTTTGTGTTTCAGTTTAACATGTATATATTTTGTGTTTTGAATATATCAAGTATATCTTGGCCCAAAGTTACAATCACCCAGTTTATGATTTTGATGATAACGAAACATATGTGATTATTTAGTACTAATCAAGTTCAAGTATTTAAGTTTATCTCAGGGTTCTAAGGATTCAAGGAGTTTTCTTCCTTTAAAGGAAGGTGTTGAAGACTCAAGAAGATTCAAATACGGGATTAAAGCTCAAAACACTCGACATCACTAATGAAGAAGCCCGGTTGAAGATCTTGTAGTCACCTAGAGCCTTGTAAGATATTAGTCTGTTAAAATGTAGAATATGGTAGTGATGCTCAAGAAGTTACACACACAAAACACACGATTTCAAAGAATACAAGTTTTGATAGTATTGGTATTTTGCATGTTTGGCTTTGATACATGTCTCATAATTTTTTTCAAAATTTTATAACAAGTTTAGAATATGTATTTCATCACCTATACATTGCTATATTACCCATAAACCAATACAAAATATTTAGAGAAATGTTTGAAACTTAAAATATATCCAGAAAACTGTTTCAGGCCAGAGCGGTCGACCGAACGGTCGACCGGTGTCCATTTCAGGCCAAAACGGTCGACCGCTTGATCGACTGGGCATTTGGCCTGCACGTTTGTGCACAATGTCGATCGACCAACTGATCGACCGCTAACCCTTGCGGTCGACCGATCGGTCGACCGACTGAGAGACCCTAACTCTCGGTTAGGGTCGGTCGACCAACTTTTGATTTTTTCCTTTGAACTAAAGGGCGGTCAACCGGAGCCAACTACACTTTTCTGGATGAGCTGTCGGTCGATCGACAACCTGCCAGTTGGCCATAACAGATAGTTTTTGGATCTGTTTTGTTTTTAGTGAATTCCAACACGCATTTTTAGTTTCCAAGTATATAAACACACTCCAAATGACTTAGTATGATTTACAAATGATATTTATTCATTGCATATATATATGGGTCTTTGGTTTTGGTTTTAGACAAGAAGTTTACATAAGTTTTCAAGTTTGTTTCAAAAGAGAAATTTTTTTTAAGCTTCTAATCTTCAAGTTCTTTCTTTCCAAAGCTAATTTCAGCTGGTTTTAGATCTCTTCTATTCTTTCTAACTGAATTTTATCTCTCACTTAACTTCTTGAGCAACATTTCATTGTCTACTCTATAGGAAATTATAAGAGAGAGTGTTTGTGATCTTGTTGGATCACCAAGAGCTTTGTAACCTCAATCGGCTTTGTGCCTCTTGTGTAGATGGTTGAGTTGGTGGAGTTGTGTACTCCGATTTTGTGTAGACCAAGTTATAATTCCTTTGAGTAAGGTCATTTTGTGAAAGATTCCTTAGAGGATAGTGAAATCCTTCATGGTGGTGAAGGCGGGGACGTAGAGCGGTGGCTCGAACCTCAGAACAATTCCTTTGTTTTTGCGATTGCTTGTGTCGTGCTCTCTATTGCTTTTTATTTTTCATACTTGTATAATTGTTCATGTTGCATTCTATAATTGCTTTCATTTCATCACTTTCATTACCGGTCTATACTCATCTCAATAAGGAGGCAATTGAGCACCTCAACTCATTATCTAAAGGAATCAAAGAGGAAGTTCTAGAGCCCTTCACGGGAAATTCGACTTCAATTCTTGTTTTGAGTGACTGTTTGTATAATTCAACATAAGTAGTTTTAAAATTGCATTTGATTAGCAAAACACCTATTCACCTCCTCTAGGTGCATTTCAGTATAGATATATCGATTACATGAATAGATTCCATTAAAAGAAGTTTATATGGTTTATTGTATATTAGATTTCATCCATATATATTGATGGTTCATATATGTTTAGAAAAACTTATTTTGACGTATTTAATTCATGTGTTTAAGTATTGTTGTTACCAAACTTAATTTGGTATTTATTATCAAAAACAAGTATATATCATTTCCTATGTGCATTGGATTCTGTCCATATATATACTATGCTTCAAATGTGTTTCAATATCTTATTTTTGTATTTATATAAGTTTGAGGAAAAATCAGATTCTATTTAGAAGTTTAGTTTTTGAAAAATTCAATTTTTGATTTAAACTTTAATTTCTGTGCCTAAAAAATAGTTTACTTGTTTGTAATATGTGTTGATTTTTGATCACACATATTTGTATTTTAAAGTATTTATATGAACTTATTTTTGTGAATTTTACAGTGATTTATTGAGATTTAATCAGATTATCAAGTCAAGTTTTAATCCCTATTTAGTCTGTTTTTGGGCTGCTTGTGGTCGACCGAAGCCTGACTTTGTCGACTGGGCGGTCGACCGACTTGCACAGATATGTGCACAAGCCCAGAGCCTTAGCTCGGTCGACCGACCGGTCGACCGTAGTAAGGATCGGTCGACCGACTGGCTCAACCCAAGTTTCTTTTGGGGGCCGATCGACCGGGCGGTCGACCAACAGAGATTTAAACTCTCTGTGTTTCAGGTGCGGTCGACCGGCAACTCCAACGATCAGAAAATTGGCCGTTGACCGGTCGACTGTGGCGGTCGACTGGGCGGCCAATCTGGCCTGGGTTTTGCCCTTAACGGCTAGTTTTTGTTTAGCCTATATAAATGGTTTTTTAGGCCGATTTTCAACAAGATTTTCAACAATTTTTCAAGAGCTATTTTGCCTACTTTCTGAAGAGTTTTTAAACAAGTTTTTGAGAGCTAAAATTTCTATCTTCTACTGAGTTTCTACTACAAGTTTTTAAACAAGTTTTTGAGTTTTAAATCAAAATCTTTATTTTGTTTCAAAGTTTTAAAAAATCAAAGAAAAATAAGTATTGAGAAACCTAGTTTCTAGTTTTCATTACTCTATCATTTCAAGAGTTTTTCCAAAAGTTTCCTTTGTGTTTTCTTTTTCAAAAACTTTGTGCACTCACATACTTGAGCTATTCATTTCAAATTTATCCTATACGATCTTGTATTGTTAAATCATGTACATGTTTATGAGATATTCAGTAAGAATATACAAGGCATGGTTGTCCAACCAATCGTCCTTTTAAGATAGAGGTTTTCAAAAATAATTATTTTAAAAATAGTTTAGCATATATTGAAAACTCTACCATTGAAAAATAAAGACTAGTTTAAAAGTAATTTTGAAAACTAGCATGAAATCCTTCAAACATGAAACCAAATCATATATATATATATATATATATATATATATATATATATATATATGAGAAAAATGTATATCAGCCCGCGGGCTGAGAGTACTCTCTCAGCCTGGGTGACGTGGCTCAATTGTCACCTCACTGACTCGCGGCACGCTTTTAGGTGACTGTTAAATTACCAAATCCCCTTATGAAAAGCAACTCTTTTTGGTTCCCTTCCTTATTGTTTATTATTTTTTTCCCCCCCCTTTTTTTTGCCGCTCTTTATAGGATATTCTATATAAATTACTTTTCACTCTATTTCCTGACCTCTTTTTGAAAGATCTAGTTTCACCTTTTCAGTCTGCGATAAACTTTTTTCTGAAAATATAAAATCTTTTCAGATCAATTTTTTTCTGCAAAATATTTAATGTCGACGTCTGAGCAGTATACCGGCGATCTTAATATGGAAGATATTGCATCTGGTTCTACTTTCTCTCAGAATATTGAAAATCTTGAAGGGTTGACATCTCTGCATGCCGATCAACAGGTTTTAATTGTTTATATATATTTTAAAAACAATTTCTTAAATATTTAATGTTTTCTCTTTAGACTATGAGGTACTGCGACCGTTTTAATATTTGGTCGCAATCTTATTTGAAAATAATCTCCGGCTGTGAATTCTTTTTTTCTAGGGTATGCGTCTTAGGTCGCAGTCTTTAGTAAGGAGTAATATATATTTCTTCACATACGGATAACTGCGACTTAAGTCATAGTCTTTAGTAAGGAGTAATATAGATTTTTTCACATGCGGATAACTGCGACTTAGATCGCAGTCTTTAGTAAGGAATAATATAGATTTATTCACATACTGATTACTGCGACTTAGGTCGCAGTCTTCAATAAGGAGTATTATAGATGTCATGTCGTATGTGAAATCTTATTTTTATTTACTGCGACTTAGGTCGCAGTCTTTAGTAAGAAGTAATATAGATTTCTTCTCATACGGATAACTGCGACCTTGGTCGCAACAGCTGATAAGAAGTAAATTGTTTTCATCTCTTATGCGACCTTGGTCGCATTTATATAACTTATATTTTAGAATACAATGATATCTAATAAATATTTATATTCATTTAATTTGTGCAAATTCTTTTTGTAGGATATGAATGCACATGCAGAAATGTCTGGAAGCTCAGATAAGTTTATAGGGAAACAGTTCCTGTCGCATATGGAAGCATACAATTTCTACAATTGTTTTGCAAAGAATAGAGGTTTTAGCGTGAGAAGAAAAAGTACAGATAAGTCACGGAAGCCTCCTCATGAGATTATTTGCAGAAAATTTTGCTGCAACAAGGAAGGTCTGAAGAAGTTGTGTGACAAAAGACAAGAGGGGCTTACAGTGCATCGTCGAGTTAACACTAGAGTAGCTTGTCCTGCTGAGATGCATATCCGTCTACTTTATTTTTGGACTCAACTCGATATTGGGTTATCACAAATTTGTTGATACTCATTCACAAGAATTGTCTAGCCCGGATAAGGTACATCACCATTACTCTCACCAGACTCATCGTTCAACAATTAGCAGAAGCATTATGAGCAATCTGGTTGATGTTGGAATGCGGCCTTCAAATATTTCTCGCGTTGTTAATGCAATGAGCCAGGGAGAAGGCTGTGAAGAAGTGCGCCCTCAACAAGTTATTGATTTCACTCGTCAACGTAGAAATAACTGCGGTCATGAGTTTATTGCTATTATCAATATTTTCAAGAGAATGCCGAGACCGATCCAGAATTCTTCTTTTCAAGTGAAGTTGATAACGCGGGCACACTTAGAAGCATTTTTTGGGCTGATGGAAGAGCTATTTCCTCGTATCTGAGCTTCTGTGATGTGATCGTTTTTGACACCACATACAGAACTAATAACTTGAGCTTGCCATTTGCTCCATTCACTGGAGTAAATCATCACCAGCAGTCAATTTTGTTCGGCTGTGCAATGCTTGCTGATGAGCAGAGGGATACTTTTATTTGGTTATTCCAAAAATGGCTCAAGTGCATGCATGGAGTTGAACCGAAGCTGATTATTACTGATCAGGATGCGCAGATTGGTGAGCCATCAAGATTGTTTTCCCGACGTCTCGGCACCGTTACTGTTTCTGGCATGTACGGAAACATATTGCCGAGCAACAAATCCCAATGGCTAACAAGTATGGAGAAGATATGGTCTCCGATTTTCATGCTTGGTACACCTCCCGCGATATAAGCACTTGTGAGGAACGATGGCGTCTGATGAGTGAAAA
The DNA here is from genome assembly GCA_038442645.1 of Agave tequilana. Taxonomy (NCBI): domain Eukaryota; kingdom Viridiplantae; phylum Streptophyta; class Magnoliopsida; order Asparagales; family Asparagaceae; genus Agave; species Agave tequilana. The sequence goes on from JAVJIF010018232.1 coordinate 20,954, forward strand.
ATATCAGTTAGAAGAAGAAGATGACAGTTGGTTGATGAAGATGTACAGGCTTCGTGGACATTGGGTTAATGCATATCTCAAGGATGTTTTCTGTGCTGGAATGACAACCAGTCAGAGGTCCGAGAGTATTAATTCCTTCTTTGATGGTTTTGTTAACTTAAACACTAAACTAGTGGAATTTGTTCACCAATATGATAAAGCCGTTGCTTCCCGTCGTGCATCTGAATCTCTTCAAGATTTTAGGGGTTTGAATTCTGTGCCCAATTGTACATCCAATCCATATGAGATACAGGTTTCAAAGTTGTATACACCGAAGATTTTTCAGTTGTTCTAAAAGGAATGGGCAGTTGTAATGACACTGTTTTCAGAAGAGGTGGAACATGACAAACCTGGATCAACATATTTGGTTGGTAATTTTTCAGAATCAAAAGACAGTTGGGAAAAGGTCAGTTATGATAAGCGAGAGGAACTTCATGTTTCTTGCAGTTGCTCGTTATTTGAAACAGATGGTATCCTATGTAGACATTTCTGTGTATTTTGTGGCGCAATCTCGTTACACATATACCGGAATCATATATACTTCAGAGATGGAGGTTGGATGCTCGTTACAAAAACGTTGCAATTGAAAATGGCATGAGGCCTTTTCCCAGTCAAGGCACTCCACGGACGGCTAGATTGTGGACAGTTCGTTCAAAATTTAATGCAATTCTGGACATGGTCGCTGATTCTGATGAAAATCTTTCAAAGTTGGAGGGAGTTTTGGAAGTTTTGCCCAAGATACCACTAGAGAATACAGAGCAATGTCAGGAAATGATCATTCATCACATCCCAAGACTGCCGTTGGTTCCAGTGGATCCGTTGTCATATTGCGAGATGGTGAAGAATTGAATATACGTGATCCAATTGGTCCTGTACCAACCAAGGGGAGACCTAGAGCTGCATCCAGGCTTAAGTCTGGTTTTGAAGATTCTATATATCATAAGAAAGTTAAGCATCGAAGATGTGGTAACTGCCAAGAGCTGGGCCATTACAGGACTGGTTGTCCGTTAATGGTATATTACATTAAACCTGTTAATCATTTTTTTTTATAACGATTAATCTTTAAAATTCTTACTATTTATTTTTTATTGGCAGAAGAAGTAGGTTTGGGTTGCCTCCATCTCGAAGGAACAAAGACTTCAATTTTTTATGAGTGCGACCAGGGTCGCACAGTGTAGAGAGATTAAGTCGCATTCTGACATTGGCGTGTAATTATAATCAGATTTATTATCATTCTTTGATTTCTACTGTATTATTTCTGTATGTACTTGTACTTTAAAGTTTTAATGCTACAAAATTCTACTTTATAGTTTAATTTTTTTTTACATAATGTAGTCAGAGACTTTGGTCGCAGTGTACATGGTTAATTGCGACCAAGGTCGCATTGTTGTTAATGATAAAGATGGCCAGCAACTGCAATCTAGGGTCGCACTACATGTACTGCGACTTAGGTCGCAGTACGTTAGGTAGGTGTTTCCTTTATATTAACACGCATAGCGACCAAGGTCGCAGTGTTGTTGTTGATTAAAACATTGCCGCCATCAACTGCGAACAAGGTTGCATTGTATTTTATTAAGACTGCGGCTATCAACTGCGACCAAAGTCGCAACCTTCTTTTTAGAATTTTGAGATGGTGAAGACTTAAGTCGCTGTACGTTAGTAGGTGTTTCCTTAATATTAACACGCATAGCGACGAAGGTCGCAGTGTTGTTGTTGATTAACACAATTACTGAAGGCATGTTTGTTTCTAACATCAGTACGCAATAGTAAAAGCCAAGTTGTAACAATTGAAGACTGTAAATAATCAATGGAACTTATAATATATAAATGTATAGAACTGTGTATAAATTAAATCAATACAACAAAAAAATTATGCAATGAATTGCACTTGAAATATTTTTTACATTTATAAAAAAAAAAATTGTGTTAATTCAATAATTTGCACGGAGATCAGTCTTCATATGTCGTATGTCGTATATTGTCTGTTTCTTCATCCCAACTCTTCTCTACATCTGCAAGTATCATGTATGCAAGCTCACTTCTTAGTTTCTGTACACCAGCAACCGTAACAGCATCAGCAGCTGATAGATGATAGCCAGACGCTATGCTTTCCATGTACTTGCATACATATATAGCGCAATCAACACTGAAATTTTCATAGAGCAATCATTAAATGAAATTAGTTTTTGTACTAAAAAAAAGTAGAAAATATGAAATGAAATTAGATGTCAAAAATTTATATACCTGTTTGCTTGTTGGGGGCATTTTGCATATTTATTTTAATTTTTCTCATTAATTTTTTGGAATGAATCTCAAAAATCTCTAATAATCTTTCTTTCTGCAATGTCAATAGGAACAAAAATTAGTATTAATCAAATTAATTGCAAGTTTCCAGTAATCAAAATATTAAATTTCAACTCACCATTATTCTTGCATCTCTTTGGTAAAGCTTTGTTATACTACTCCTTTTTGTCAGCTGGGACCAAAGAGTTGTAAAAAATCCACTCTTCTGTGGAGCAATCGAATACCAGCAAGGTCCAGTGAAATCCCGGCTCGTCGGCACTATGTTTGTGATTGATCGGGAAGACATGTACTGCACGTCAGCTGTCCAGTTTTTCAACAGCTTCTGCTTGATGAAATGACCTTCCAGATCTTCAATTTTATTTACAACACCGTGCTGCGGACAAGAAAAAAATTTATATCAAATACAAAATGAATTTAAAATATAATAAAAATTATAAACTGCGACCTTAGTCGCAGTATATTATTTAGTCGCAGTACATGAGTTAGTAGCAGTACATTTTAATTATAAACTGCGACCTTGGTCGCAGCTCCGACCTTGGTCGCAGGTCGCAGCTGTTACATTTGTCGCAGTACATGTGTTAGTAGCAGTACATTTTAATTATACACTGTGACCTGGGTCGCAGTTCCGACCTTGGTCGCAGGTCGCAGCTGTCGCAGTACCTGAGTTAGTAGCAATACATTTTAATTATAAATTGCGACCTTAGTCGCAGTACATGTGTTAGTAGCAGTACATTTTAATTATACACTGCGACCTTAGTCGCAGTACATGATTTATGTCTACACAGAGATAGAGAATATTAGTAATCTGTTCCAGAGTTGATATTACATTAAACCGTAAAGGAGAAAGTAGATTTTTACCCAAGCTTCGCTTCGGAAGAATATGCTTTTTAATCTTTCTCTTTTCTCAAGATGCTGCATGTAAAAATGAATGACATTTGTATCTAAGTCTCTACTGAACATCAGGTCCTCAATGTCATTCCTTGAAATGATGATTGCATTATCGGTATCCTGATACGCAGTAGAACTGCAAGATATTCAAATAAAGTTAGTAATTTAATTGTTCTTATATAAAGGTATAACAGAAATTTTTGATATGAATTAACTTACTCAGAGTAGGACTTGTCGAAGAAATGTTTTATAAGAGCTTGTTGATGGGGCTGCAGAATTTTGTATGATGTGGTTTCGGTCAATTCTCTCGATTTTGGCTCAGTAGAGGAAATCTCTTTGTCGCCGAAACCAGCGGTAGAACTCGCAGCCGCAGGCTGTGGAAGAGGATTTTCATTTTTTTTCTTCTTCTGTTTTGGATAAACAAAGTCGGAGTCATCGCGATCTCTTTCAGCGCGCTTGCGTTCTTTGACTCCCCTTTCTATTGTTCCTTTAGAGGTTTCCAAAACAGCTTCTTTTGAGGATTGCTTCTGAGGCGGAGTATGTTCTTGATTTTTTCTTCAGAAGCTCTATCTCTTTGGATTTCTTGAGTCATTTGACTTATATTCAGAGAAAAACTTGGCACATCTTCTCCAGTAATATTTAAAATAGACTCAGAACCCATGATTTTATCCTCTTCCAGTTTTCTTCTTGTCCTCTTCAGCCTGCTTCTCCATCTGCTCCTTCATTCTTTTGTTCTCCATCTGCGCCTTCCTCCTCTTCTTCTCATTCTCTTCCTCTTCCCTCCTCCTCCTCTCCTGCCCCTCCTCTTCCCTCCTCCTATTCTCCTTCTCCTGCTCCTCCTTTTCCCTTCTCTTCTTCTCCTTCTCCTCTTCTTCCCTCATTCTCCTTTCATTCTCCTCCTCTTCCCTTCTTCTATTCTCCTTCTCCTTCTCCTCCACTTCTCTCCTCCTGTTCTCCTTTTCCTTGTCTTCTTCCCTCTTCTTCTCCTTCTCTTTCTCTTCCTCTTCCCTCTTCCTCCTTTCATTCTCCTCCTCTTCCCTTCTTCTATTCTCTCCTTCTCCTCCACTTCTCTCCTCCTGTTCTCCTTTTCCTTCTCTTCTTCCCTTCTTCTCCTTCTCCTTCTTTCGCAGCAGCGGCTGCTCTCAGCAGCTCTTCTTCTTCCTTTTCTTTAACCTTTAATTTCCTCTGCTGCCTTTTTTATTTTTTCTTCTCTCTTTTTTCTCTCCTTTTTATTTTTAATTCAGCCTTGAGTCTTTTCTCAGTCTCCATATTTTCAATCTTTTTTTCAAGCTGAGAAACGTAATCTCTCAAGTGCTGATTTTCAGACCTCAATTGTTTTATTTCTTCTGCTTGAACATCCAGTGGAGGTGGCAAATAACCTTCAAAATTGGTTCTTGCTCACTCGTTTCAGCCGGTTCTGGCTCCTTTTCCGCCGGGATGTCAGCCTCATTACATGTATGGCCTCCTTCATCTCCTTCACTTTCACCTTCTTCTTCTTCTTTTTCTTCTTCTTCATCTTCACCTTCATCTTCTGCTACTTCTTCTTCCTCATCCTCTTCCCCTTCAACAGGAAGGCCAACCATATTTTTTTTCAGCATTAGAGATGTTGGCCATTCGACTCAAAATCTGAAAATAAAACATAAAAGGTAAGCTAAAAATAAAATATGAAATAATGATACTGCGACCATGGTCGCAGTTTATTTATGAAATATGATACTGCGACCAAGGGTATTTTCAAGAGAATGCGACCATGGTCGCACATTATTTGTCAGGCAGAAAACGAACTGCGAAAGGTGCAGCTCAATACTGCGACTATGGTCGCATTTTATTTGTACTACACATAAAAGAAGTTTAACTTACAATATTGCTGTCAATCTTTTTTAGATCAACTTCAAGTAGAGATCTGCTAATATTTTGGAGGTCCCATCTTACTGCGCGTGGGGTTTTTCCTCCAAACCAGACCTCTGCTCAAAAATAGGTGCCCTCTCACACAGCCAATACTGCAAAAATGAAAAATTAAATTAGTTTCCACAAATTTTCTCAATTTATGGGTAAATTTCATACAATGTGGCCAAATTTGAGATTTCTACTTACAATAATTTGCACGGAGCATCTTGCAGCTCGTACGTGGTTTGCCTGAAGATGTCCACTGAGTCAATCAGGAATTGCCAAACAGCTTTTGCCCAGCATATTGTCCTCATCAGTTGCATATTGGCAATCTGTTCCACATATACCACGGCACCGTGCATTTACTGCCAGAGAAGAAAAGCGTGGCCGACATGTATAGGATGACTAATGTGGTAAAGTCTTGAGCTGCAAGTCTATTTATGTCTCTTATAATTTCATTTATAGACAATTCCTGCTCAGATTGTTCATCCGGTGTCACATCTAATATATCCCTCTTCCTTCTCTTGACAAGAAGATCATCCAAAGCATCTTCAATAGATACTTTTGTGATTTTCTTTATATTGGGGAAAAATGTTTTATAACCCCTCTATCTTTCTGTAACACCCCGCTCCCGGAATACGTACTTAGTTGCGTATTCAGGTTTCTCAATCGTATTTTTCGATTTGCTTCCATGTTTGTTTTGTATTATGAATTCCTTATATGATTGTTTTGTCTTGGATTTGGATTCGTGGATTCGGAGTCAATCTTAGTTTGAATCGAAGGCCCGATCCTAGAGTATTGCTCAGTTTGGACATTCTGGTATTCCGATTTGACCGGTTTCAGTTTTAAACATCGTTTTCCAATATTTTGGATTTTATATGATTTTTTGGAATTTTTCGGAATTAAGTTATAAATCTTCAAAACCGGTGTTGGCCAGTACCGTTGACCGATTCCCGGATTTTTAATTTACAAACGGTTTGGAATTTTCAGAAGTGTCTTTAGATATTATTTCTTAAAATCCTATTTTCTATCCAAATGCATTTTCTGGGATTTATCAGACTTTATTAAAATCCGGCCAATCCGGTGTATACCGAGATTGACGGCTGACCTTATGATTTTTATCTGGAAAATGAGATTGAATCTTTGAAAACCGATTTCAACAAAAATCATTTTATAATATTTATGATTTTTGAGAATTTTTGGGAAACTTTCCGAGTTACTTCATTTTTGGGCTTTTCCGGTGTTTTCCCAGTTACCGAGGAATTACCCCATATATTCTACTCTGTCTTTCCCCATTTTCTCTCTCCTTCCTCAAACGCGGATCTCACCTACCTGGGATTCTGCATTTATTGTGAAGATCCTCCCCATGTTGCATTTATGCACTTCAGATCAAATCCCATCAATTATCATGATTTTCTCTCTCCTCTTTGGAACGCAGCCTTCACATTTTCCCTGAAACGCGGCTTAATCCCTGCGTTTAACCCATTTTGCCCAAACGCAGGAGAGTGTTGCGTTTGTGGGAGAGAAACGCAAGGATGCTTCTTGGTTTCTTTTGTTTTATATGGAATGCATCATTCTTTTATCCTCCCCTTCTCTCTCTTCATTAAATGCTTCTCTTCCAAAAAGTCTTCTCCTTGATATTATAATCCTTTCCCATCACTACAACCGGCCAAGTGGCCAAGAGTGATATCATATCCCTCAATTTTACAAAAACCCCCCTCTCCTTTATTCATTTGCACCACTTCACAATCCAACTCCTATAAATACCCCTCTCCTTCTCTCTCCCTTCATTTTACTTCTTCTTCTTCTTCTTCTTTGCTTCCTGCGGCTCCAATAGAGGAACCACCGAGAGAGAGCTCCTTCTCTTGCTTCCTTTGTTTACTCAAACTCCATCTTCTCCACAACAACATCCCCATACCACCTTCTTCAACCTCTCTCCATCACTTGTGAAGACCGCCACTCCTTTAGGATTTTGGCCGCGTTCTTCTCCGGCGGCAAGATTTAGGGCCGGTACCCTCCTTTTGGATTGGGGCCGAATTTCCCTTTGTTGGACGCAGCAAAGATCTTGTTAGGCGAGTTATCTCGCTTTCTCTTTGATCCCCTACTTTATTAGTTTATGCGAGTGATCTCACTTTTCCTCATGATTCCCTACTGGTTATGCGAGTGCTTTTCCTCGCCAAGGACTTGGATAAACTTATATTTTTATCAACAAAAATCATAACTCTTTAATAGCTGTTTATGCTCACTGTTTTACAGTATTAGTCGACTTGCCCAAATCATAAGTCGACTAACCCCTAGAAACGCAGTCTGGTTCCTTGTGACGCAGGCTCCTTTAGTCGACTTGCCCCTCGCATCTAGTCGACTATCTTTCCTTCTGAGAACGAGGTCCTCTTAGACGCGGACTTGACTAGTCGACTATCCATTTTCCCAGTCGACTAACGCCATCTCCTGAGACGCGCCATTTCCTGAAACGCGCCATTTTCCTGAGACGCGCCATTTCCAAACGCAACTTGACTAGTCGACTTGATCCTCCTCTATAGTCGACTAACTCCCTCCCTAGTCGACTACCATATCTCCCTAGTCGACTAATCTGGACTGTTTGCTGTGGTTAATCACTCCTTGAACATGGACCTCATCCTCGGGACTTGTATCATACATTGTTATTCATGACTTGTCACTGGACAAATATCACCTTCCCTTCTCTCTGTTTGCTTCCTAACGCGGATCCCATGCCCGCGTCTTTGTCCTATTCATTTTGCCGTGGCGCAGAGTTTTATCCGCGTCCGCGCTTTCCTTGCGTCCTGACTTGAACGCAGACCTCGCGTTTGAGGCATCTTGCGACGCGAACCCCGCGTCTGCTATCCCGCGTCTACTATTCCCGCGTCTACCATTCTTACGATGCGAACCCCGCGTCTGCTATTTTCTTGCGTCTGGTATACTCCTACCTGACACCTACTCATGTTGTACTACCTGTTCCCGTCAAGTCCTGAATGGAACTAAGTGCCACACGGAACAAAGTGCCACATCACACTCGTGGTGGGGGCCACCTCTTGAATCTGTGGGGGCCACCTCTAGAATCCATCTCTGCAGAACAAAGTGCCACATGGAACAAAGTGCCACATCACACTCGTGGTGGGGGCCACCTCTTGAATCTGTGGGGGCCACCTCTTGAATCTGTAGAAGCACCTCCTGTCTGAACCTGATTTCCTGCTATGACCCCTGTCATGATTCCTGTTATGAAATCCTGGATTCCTGATCATGTCCTGCTTACTTGATACATTATTATAATTAGACAACTTGCACCGGTTTGGGGGAAACTGATGGGCCTTGATTAATCATGTTCATGGTGGCACTATCGAGTCACGCGTGGCCACATACTTGAGGGATTACCTGGCGGCCACCAGGGATTCCGTGGGGTGTGCTGGTACCCCTACTCCTGATCTTCATGCCGGGTATGCACACGCCCTAGACCTATTTCTATGGGATCTGCGATACTCTATTCCTGTTCGGGCGTCCATAAGTCCCGGTACCTAGCGGTACGTTCCGGCTCAGCACCGGATACTCCTGAACCGTTGTCCCGGGCATGTACGGGGCCCATCCAGAGCATGATTCATCGCACTTTATCAGTTTCCAAACAACTTGCTCTATAAGTTGTAAGCAGAAGTATGTGTAATGGGACGCATACTAAAACCTACAACTTAGACGGCCTAAGTATAATAATATATTAATATGAAACTGTCGTATTGTTTTGTAACTCGAGCTGTACAAGTGCAGGTTACGGTAACATGAGGTAAAGGTATATAGATGAGGGTTTCCTTGTTTGGATTATTCCTTCGAGGTACTAATCTCATGGAGCCATGACCTAAACCTGTACATTTGGATTTACTCGTAATCGGTTTTATCGGTTTTATGTTAATTTAGGAGATAATTAGTATGCCCTGTCTACTTTACTGCTTATCTTGTTATACCATGAATGTCACCTTCTATGCTTCTCTGGTTCTAGCATGCTTATGTCTACAAAATGGCTGTTATGCTTATAATCCAGATTTACTGTTTCATCTGTGCTTACCCCTTACTCGCCATTTGGCTTCCGTGTTACCACTCGCCTGGGGAGTTTCATCTGACTCCCCTGGATTCTCATGTCCAGGTCTTGGAGTTTGAAGCCGGAGGATTCTCTTGCTGAAGACTAAGCTCACTTCTGCGGAGCGGTCAGATCGGCTGTAGCTCCAGTCCCATCCTTGCTTTCCCTGTTGGCTCGCGACTCCTCCAGTTGTCTCGTGAGCACCCTTTTGTACTGTTCATATGTGTATATTTTAGTACTCTCGCATTTGCGCCTATCAGGTGATGTAATATTTATGTAATATTGGATCACCTCTGGTGATAACTTTGTAATTGTACTCATGTGTTGGAATGTATAATGCACCACTTGCTTTCGTACTCTGATTCTTACCTGTACTGATGCTTAGCGTATATACGTGTGGGTATTTCTGACCTACGTATATGCGTTGCAGTAACGTCTCCGTACCCGCAGGATCGGGGCGTTACAGGTTGGTATCAGAGCCTAGGCTCTTACTTCCTCAGTACGTCCAGATGGCAAATTAATGGTAATGAAATTTGCAACTGGAATGCATGAGTCCTGGTTATACATTCCAACTACAAGTGCAGAGTTATCTCTCTCTTCCCTCTGATCCATTTCTTGAATCTTGAGATCTTCAATCTTTTCCCTCCCAGTTTCTTTTGTCACCCTTTCAACCAACTCAAGTATGGAAAGACGGGGAACACGCAATGGTCCTAATGCCTCTCAAGATGGACCCAACAGAGACAGTGATGGTATGATAAGAATACTTCAAGGGATGATGCAGAGTCAACAACAGCAGACAGAGCTTCTGCGTCAAGGACTGTTGGTTGCACCCCGAGAACAGAGGCCAGGCAATGTGTCAGATTTCAGGAGATTACAGCCGGCAGTCTTTTCGGGAACGGAGAAGCCTCTGGATGCAGAACAGTGGCTGATAGACACAACAGATCTCTTGAAGGCGGCCCGAGTTCCTGATGAGAACCAAGTGGAAGTGGCCAAGATACAGCTAAGAGATGTGGCCAGAACCTGGTGGTTAGCAGAAGAAGCAACACTGGAGAAACCCATTACATGGGATCAATTCTCAAAGGGTTTCTACGAGAGATTCTTCCCGGCAACAGCTCAGAAAGAAATGGAAGAACAATTCATCCGGCTACAGCAGCGCAACCGGTCAGTGGATGAATATGCTGCCGAATTCTTGAGGCTCAGCAGATTTGCTCCCTACATGGTGTCAGACGAAGAAAAGAGGGCGAGCAGATTTTAACAAGGGCTGAAGGTGGATGTCCAGATGTTCCTTATTCCTCAACAGCTGAAGACATACTCTCAGGTCCTCTCCATTGCCCGTGAAGTGGAACGAGGACTGGAGAAGAAGAGTGAGAACCAGGTGCAGAACAAGTCAGTGAAGAGGCCCTTTCAGTTGATAAGTGAGGAAGATACAGCTAGGACAACCCATGGTCCAGTGATTAAGCGACCATTCCAACCTCCCCAGCAGCAGATGATATGCGGGTACTGCCGGAAGCCCGGACACATCCAACGCAATTGCCGAAGAGCTAATAGGCTATGCTTGGTATGTGGATCTGCAAATCACTCTATAGGTGATTGTCCATTCAAGAGGAATTATCCAGCACCACCAACATTTCCAGCACGAGCAGCACCCCCGGCACTTCCAGCTCCACCACTGAGAAGGAACCCAGAACCCGTAGACCGAAGAGCTCCATTTCCACCCCAGCAGTATGATCACCCACAGAGAGGAGCAAGACCCAGAGCAGACTATGGCAGAGGCCAAGTTCACAACATGGCAGCAGAGGTATCAGATGAAGCAGCAGCAGAGTATGAAGCTCAGTATCTGGAGCAGGAACCTTGAGGATGGCACTGTGATCGATACCCCTAATCCTTTTGTATTTTGAGTTGGTAATCTTTGGTATATATTCCACTTCATCATCCTCTCATGATCCACCCTAGTCTCTCCTGCGTGCATCTTACCCTGTTTTGTTTTGCTTTGAAGCCTTCATTTCCGCCCTTGTCCCCTTCGTGTTCAATTTGCCCCTTATCGAAATTGCGAGGACGCAATTTTTTGTAAGGTGGATGGATTGTAACACCCCGCTCCCGGAATACGTACTTAGTTGCGTATTCAGGTTTCTCAATCGTATTTTTCGATTTGCTTCCATGTTTGTTTTGTATTATGAATTCCTTATATGATTGTTTTGTCTTGGTTTGGATTCGTGGATTCGGAGTCAACCTTAGTTTGAACCGAAGGCCCGATCCCAGAGTATTGCTCAGTTTGGACATTCTGGTATTTCGATTTGACCGTTTCAGTTTTAAACATCGTTTTCCAATATTTTGGATTTTATATGATTTTCTAGAATTTTCCGAATTAAGTTATAAATCTTCAAAACCGGTGTTGGCCAGTACCGTTGACCGATTCCCGGATTTTTAATTTACAAACGGTTTGGAATTTCCAGAAGTGTCTTTAGACATTATTTCTTAAAATCCTATTTTCTATCCAAATGCATTTTCTGGGATTTATCAGACTTTATTAAAATCCGGCCAATCCGGTGTATACCGAGATTGACGGCTGACCTTATGATTTTTATCTAGAAAATGAGATTGAATCTTTGAAAACCGATTTCACCAAAAATCATTTTATAATATTTATGATTTTTGAGAATTTTTGGGAAACTTTCCGAGTTACTTCATTTTTGGGCTTTTCCCGGTGTTTTCCCAGTTACCGAGGAATTACCCCATATATTCTACTCTGTCTTTCCCCATTTTCTCTCTCCTTCCTCAAACGCGGATCTCACCTACCTGGGATTCTGCATTTATTGTGAAGATCCTCCCCATGTTGCATTTAATGCACTTCAGATCAAATCCCATCAATTATCATGATTTTCTCTCTCCTCTTTGGAACGCAGCCTTCACATTTTCCCTGAAACGCGGCTTAATCCCTGCGTTTAACCCATTTTGCCCAAACGCAGGAGAGTGTTGCGTTTGTGGGAGAGAAACGCAAGGATGCTTCTTGGTTTCTTTTGTTTTATATGGAATGCATCATTCTTTTATCCTCCCCTTCTCTCTCTTCATTAAATGCTTCTCTTCCAAAAAGTCTTCTCCTTGATATTATAATCCTTTCCCATCACTACAACCGGCCAAGTGGCCAAGAGTGATATCATATCCCTCAATTTTACAAAACCCCTCTCTCCTTTATTCATTTGCACCACTTCACAATCCAACTCCTATAAATACCCCCTCTCCTTCTCTCTCCCTTCATTTTACTTCTTCTTCTTCTTCTTCTTTGCTTCCTGCGGCTCCCAATAGAGGAACCACCGAGAGAGAGCTCCTTCTCTTGCTTCCTTTGTTTACTCAAACTCCATCTTCTCCACAACAACATCCCCATACCACCTTCTTCAACCTCTCTCCATCACTTGTGAAGACCGGCCACTCCTTTAGGATTTTGGCCGCGTTCTTCTCCGGCGGCAAGACTTAGGGCCGGTACCCTCCTTTTGGATTGGGGCCGAATTTCCCTTTGTTGGACGCAGCAAAGATCTTGTTAGGCGAGTTATCTCGCTTTTCTCTTGATCCCCTACTTTATTAGTTATGCGAGTGATCTCGCTTTTCCTCATGATTCCCTACTGGTTATGCGAGTGCTTTTCCTCGCCAAGGACTTGGATAAACTTATATTTTTATCAACAAAAACCATAACTCTTTAATAGCTGTTTATGCTCACTGTTTTACAGTATTAGTCGACTTGCCCAAATCATAAGTCGACTAACCCCTTGAAACGCAGTCTGGTTCCTTGTGACGCAGGCTCCTTTAGTCGACTTGCCCTCGCGTCTAGTCGACTATCTTTCCTTCTGAGAACGCGGTCCTCTTAGACGCGGACTTGACTAGTCGACTATCCATTTTCCCAGTCGACTAACGCCATCTCCTGAGACACGCCATTTCCTGAAACGCGCCATTTTCCTGAGACGCGCCATTTCCAAACGCAACTTGACTAGTCGACTTGATCCTCCTCTATAGTCGACTAACTCCCTCCCTAGTCGACTACCATATCTCCCTAGTCGACTAATCTGGACTGTTTGCTGTGGTTAATCACTCCTTGAACATGGACCTCATCCTCGGGACTTGTATCATACATTGTTATTCATGACTTGTCACTGGACAAATATCACCTTCCCTTCTCTCTGTTTGCTTCCTAACGCGGATCCCATGCCCGCGTCTTTGTCCTATTCATTTTGCCGTGGCGCAGAGTTTTATCCGCGTCCGCGCTTTCCTTGCGTCCTGACTTGAACGCAGACCTCGCGTTTGAGGCATCTTGCGACGCGAACCCCGCGTCTGCTATCCCGCGTCTACTATTCCCGCGTCTACCATTCTTACGATGCGAACCCGCGTCTGCTATTTCTTGTGTCTGGTATACTCCTACCTGACACCTACTCATGTTGTACTACCTGTTCCCGTCAAGTCCTGAATGGAACTAAGTGCCACACGGAACAAAGTGCCACATCACACTCGTGGTGGGGGCCACCTCTTGAATCTGTGGGGGCCACCTCTAGAATCCATCTCTGCAGAACAAAGTGCCACATGGAACAAAGTGCCACATCACACTCGTGGTGGGGGCCACCTCTTGAATCTGTGGGGGCCACCTCTTGAATCTGTAGAAGCACCTCCTGTCTGAACCTGATTTCCTGCTATGACCCCTGTCATGATTCCTGTTATGAAATCCTGGATTCCTGATCATGTCCTGCTTACTTGATACATTATTATAATTAGACAACTTGCACTGGTTTTGGGGGAAACTGATGGGCCCTGATTAATCATGTTCATGGTGGCACTATCGAGTCACGCGTGGCCACATACTTGAGGGATTACCTGGCGGCCACCAGGGATTCCGTGGGGTGTGCTGGTACCCCTACTCCTGATCTTCATGCCGGGTATGCACACGCCCTAGACCTATTTCTATGGGATCTGCGATACTCTATTCCTGTTCGGGCGTCCATAAGTCCCGGTACCTAGCGGTACGTTCCGGCTCAGCACCGGATACTCCTGAACCGTTGTCCCGGGCATGTACGGGGCCCATCCAGAGCATGATTCATCGCACTTTATCAGTTTCCAAACAACTTGCTCTATAAGTTGTAAGCAGAAGTATGTGTAATGGGACGCATACTAAAACCTACAACTTAGACGGCCTAAGTATAATAATATATTAATATGAAACTGTCGTATTGTTTTGTAACTCGAGCTGTACAAGTGCAGGTTACGGTAACATGAGGTAAAGGTATATAGATGAGGGTTTCCTTGTTTGGATTATTCCTTAGAGGTACTAATCTCATGGAGCCATGACCTAAACCTGTACATTTGGATTTACTCGTAATCGGTTTTATCGGTTTTATGTTAATTTAGGAGATAATTAGTATGCCCTGTCTACTTTACTGCTTATCTTGTTATACCATGAATGTCACCTTCTATGCTTCTCTGGTTCTAGCATGCTTATGTCTACAAAATGGCTTTTATGCTTATAATCCAGATTTACTGTTTCATCTGTGCTTACCCCTTACTCGCCATTTGGCTTCCGTGTTACCACTCGCCTGGGGAGTTTCATCTGACTCCCCTGGATTCTCATGTCCAGGTCTTGGAGTTTGAAGCCGGAGGATTCTCTTGCTGAAGACTAAGCTCACTTCTGCGGAGCGGTCAGATCGGCTGTAGCTCCAGTCCCATCCTTGCTTTCCCTGTTGGCTCGCGACTCCTCCAGTTGTCTCGTGAGCACCCTTTTGTACTGTTCATATGTGTATATTTTAGTACTCTCGCATTTGCGCCTATCAGGTGATGTAATATTTATGTAATATTGGATCACCTCTGGTGATAACTTTGTAATTGTACTCATGTGTTGGAATGTATAATGCACCACTTGCTTTCGTACTCTGATTCTTGCCTGTACTGATGCTTAGCGTATATACGTGTGGGTATTTCTGACCTACGTATATGCGTTGCAGTAACGTCTCCGTACCCGCAGGATCGGGGCGTTACACTTTCATCGTACATGTCTTATTCATCACAAAATCTGCCCCATTGACAGGTAGACCAAAAGTTAGGGCAACATCCTCCACTGTTAACTCAATCTCTTTGCCCCCAATTGTAAAGGTCTTTGTATTCCTGTCATACTTGTCTAAAATACGTAGTACGGCTACGTTTGATTTTAGAGCCTTTTCAGCACCAAATTCTTCATTGTAGAACGCCATGAAGATTGGGCCAAATGGGGTATTCTTCATCGCCTCTACGAAATCAGCCTGTATGTACTTCTTAAATTTCTTCATTAACTGGCACATTGGTTTTATGCTTGATCTCAGAGGACGAACCTGTATCTGTTATTTACCTACGTAAGAGAAAAATTAAACACTTTAGACCAATGATTATTTAAAAATTATAAGGAATAAAAAGCATATTTGTTTTTTAATAAACTGCGACCTCGGTCGCAGTCATGCATTGCAAAAAAAAAAAACAACTAGACCAGGACTACACTGCAATCTAGGGTCGCACTACATGTACTGCGACCAAGGTCGCACTGCGACCAAGGTCGCATAAGACTACAGTTCAAACAGAAACAACTGCGACACAAGTTTGATAAAAACATATTATTTAAAATAAACTGCGACCTTGGTGAAGACTTGAGACTACAACTCTTATTTAAACAACTGCGACCCCATGTTGTGAGTATGTAAGAAAAAAAAGTAAGTTTCATATACTGCGACCTACGTCGCATTCGTCTACAAGGAAAGGTAAAAAAAAAAAAATTTCAAAGTCGCACAGATCTGAACTGCGACACAGTAAAATAGAAGTAAATAATAAAAACTTTCAAAAAATAGGACCTTTATCGTCTAAAGTTTGAAAATCTCTTTCTTAATTGCAACCATGGTTCCAATATTTAAAAAAAAATAAAAAAACATGCGACTTCAGAAATATTCTTGAAAAAAATTTAAAACTATTAAAATACACAAACCCTAAAATTTTTGAAAATATCATTTTTGTAGTACCTTTTTCGACGGATGATTTCTTAGGCGCCATCAGTTGCAAATATGTTTTTTAAAAAACGGATCAAATTTTTGAAGGAAAAGAACTAATTGGATCAGAACCGCCGGTTGAAGTTTTAGAGCTGTAAATTTTTTTGGAAGACAATTTTTTTACAATAAGGTAAAAGGTTGTGAGGGAGGGTATTTTCGGAAAATACAATGTTGAGGTGACTGACATTAAATTGGGCGGGATTTTACAGGATTTTGTCCGCCAAATTTTTTTACAGATGTGGGGCGGTGATGTTACCACGCCCGCAGGCTGAGAAAACTCTCTCAGCCTGCAGGCTGAGGTACAGTAAGCCCTATATATATATATCATGAAATATGATAATTACACAAGAATTGACACTCAAGATCTATAAGGCACATAAATGAGCTCATGAAAATAAAATCATGAGTAAATATAAAGGTGAGTGCTCAATGTTCATATGAATAACATATATCATAAAGATAAATCAATAAAGCTAAAAATCAAAGCTGGCATGAAATTCTTTTTCTCACAAAATATGATATATCATATAATCATGCAAGAATCATCAAAACTAAGACATACAATATACAATCAAATATAAAATGAGTTCACAAAAGAAATAAACATATAAAGTATGAAGAACAAGTGTAACTCAAATTTGTACATGTATAACACAAGTTTTAACAAGATTTGCCTATTGACATATGATATAAACATATATCAAAATATGCTTTACTAAATAATATAAAAACATGAATTCAAAAAAAAATAGGCATGTAAATTCACTTAAAAATATGAAAAAGGTTTTTCAAAAATACATGTATAGTATACAACCAATCAACTCAACATTAAGTACAAAACAATATGTGATTGAGTCTAGATTACTACACTAGTATATAAGCATCTAAAATATTTTTAAAAGTGGAGGATGAAATGGTTACCAATACCGATGTAGCCAATACGTTTCTCTAAAATGAGGTGGTCCTCCCACCAAGCATCCTTGATAGCGATATATCAAATGATGTGTCCGTCAAACTCCGATTGTATCTACTACCAAGGCACCAAATTCTCTCGCGTTTTATGAGTGCCCACACCTACATCAAAGGCAAGTGGTGAGAATTTTGGTACTCATATTTTTTTGGGTTCATGAGGGTTAGTAGCATTGAGAACCCAAACATTCTTATTTACAAAATTTAGAGAATTTAATCTATCAAAATAAAATTTTGCAAGATGTCCTTTGTGGCTACAGTGTGTATATGTGTACACTCTAGCATACATGGTGGTATGATTATTAGCATGGTGTGCATGCGGTGTATGCCGTGGGATGTGCATGCATGTGTGAAATTTATTTCTTGCAAAATATAAATTCCAATTTAAAATGATTAAATGCACATTGGCTCAAAGTTGAGCCTAAACAATCAATTCTATTTTTCAAAACATGAATCTCATTTTTATCAAAAGAAGATACAACATTATTAGTATGAGAGACATGGCAAGTAAGAGAATCAAAATCATTTTTCTTATTGGAAATAAAAATCTTTTCTTTTTCAAAAATTTATTTTCATTTAAAGCAATATCTTTTTCTTTTGAAATCAAAATAACTTGCTTTTTCAAAGATTCGTTATCTTTTGAAATAATTTCAAATTTATTTTCAAAAGAATCTTTTCTTTTAAAACAAGATCATTTATATTTAACAAATAATTATTTTCTTTCTTCAACTTCTCATTTTCATCTTTTAACAAATCATATTTTTTAAGAAGTTTTCAATAAAATAAGACAAGCTCATCATAAGGCATCTTAACATCTTCATCTAGCTCAGAATTGGGAATTACCTTAAGGGGGTCATCCTCTTGGACCATATAGCACATATTGAAAGCATCACTTCCTTCATCCGAGTCACTCTCCTTGTAATATTGTATTTGTTTCCCAAGGGAGATGAGAGTGTTCCAAACAACATAAGCAGAATCAAAGTTAGAAATCCTAAATAATTAATCATCATTTAGGGTTGACTTTAAAGTATGGATGGCTTTTACATTAGCCTCAAGATGTTTGCTATTTAAAAAATATGAATTTTTAATGGTGGCGAGATAACATGAATACCTAGGGCTTTTAGATATATAGACGTCTTAACTTTCCAAGTTTGAAAGTTAAGAAAAACATGGGAGGTGCAACAAAATCCATGTGTGTGTATGCAAATATTGTGATTACCCAAAAAAATCTTTAACTCTATGTTGTTAGAACTAAATCAAGAGCACCAAACTCTGATACCAATTGTTGGTCACCTAGAGGGGTGAATAGGTGAAGTACTAATTAAATGCCAAACAAATGCGGAATTAAAACTTATTTTGAAAACTAAAACTATTATACTAACACACAAAGTATAACAAAAAAGTGAAGGCGAATTCGCAGTGAAGGCTCTGGACTTCTCCCCAAGATTCCTCTATATTAAGAGTTGAGGTGCAACTATAGCTCTCTTGGTTAAATACAATTGTGAGAACACAACCAATATTAAGCATATGATGAATAGGTAAGGAATAAGAGCATGCAAGATATCAAACAATCCCAAGCAAATATATCAATTATGCACAAGTAAATATCAAGCATATAAAGATTTAAACGATATAAGCATGCAAGATATAAACACAAGTGAGTTGAGATAGAAATGAGCAAGCGCAAACACAAGAGGATTGTTTCGAGATTCGAATCACTTGCTCTACGTTCTCACCTTCACCGCAATGAAAAATTTCCAGTAAAATTGATCCCGCAAGATCACTCGGTGCCACAACACCTACAACGAGCTCTCTCAAGAACTCTTGAGCCAGCAAGTCTCTTACTTGCTCTCGCAAGAGCAATACATCACATGAACCCGCAATTTCGCCATGGCAACAAACTCCAACTTCTCCTCAAAACAAAGATGAAAACTTTGTGATCATTTCTTGATCACAAATAAAAACTCTCACATACAAGGATCCTTATAGCATGGATATAGTAATGGATAGCTCAGCTTGTGTGAGAAAAATTAGATAGAATTAAACGTGAAAAACTCAAGAAATTCTTTTGAAAAAGATCAAGATAAACACTCTTGATAAACTTTTTTTTTGATATGAAAGTTAAGCTCAAAAACTTGTTGAGAAAAACTCTGTTGAAAGAAAACTGGCTCAAAATTTTTTCCAAAATCTTACTCAAAACTGGCAAAAAAACCCCATTTTATATGCTTTCAAAAACTAGCCGTTACAGGCCAGAATTGACCTGTCGGTAGACCGGCCGGTCGATCAGCTAACGATCAAAATTTTGATCATTGGGGTTTCCGGTCGACCATCCGATCGACCGTCCCAGGCCACAGAGAGGAATCCTCTCTGTCAGTCGACCGACCTCTACCCGAGAGTTGGGTAGAGCCAGATGGTCGACCGGTCGGTCGACCGAGTCTTGCTACAGTCGACCGTCGGTCGTTTGAGCCAGGGTAAAAGGCTTGTGCACGTTTCTTGTGCACGTCGGTTGATCAGTCGGTCGACTGAGCCTTGCTTCGGTCGACCGGTCGACCCGCCAACAGCCCAAAAATCATCTTTTGAAAATCCTTTTAAACCCATAAAATCTCCATAAAATTCACAAAAATAAGTTCATGTAAACACTTTGAAGTACAAATATGTGTGATCAAAATCAACACATATTACAAACAATTGAACTATTTTTGAGGCAAAAAAATTTAAGCTTTAAAACAAAAGCGGTATTTTTCAAAACCAAACTCTAAATGAATAACTATTTTTTTCAAAACTTGTTCAAATACAAAAACAAGATATTAAAACACATTTGAAGTATAGTGTGTAGTAATAAAATATACTTGTTTTTGACAATAAACTTCAAAATAAGTTTTGATAAATACAAAACTTTAAACACATGAATTAAACTCATCAAAATAAGTTTCTAGACAATATGAAGCAACAATGTATATGAATGAAATCCAATACATAGAAATCATGTAAACTTGTTTTGATGAAATTTATTTATGAAAAGAAAACATGAATTCTTTGAAGCTCAAAACAAAACCAAAACTTAAACTATTTATTATGAAAAAGATATATAAATTTTGTGTGTGTATGAGCTTGAGCAATCCACAACTAATCTATCATTTACATTTTATTTAAAACAAAAATCATAACCTTACAAACTAGGACTCAAATCTTCATGAAAATCTTCTCCTCCATCTTGACTTAATCCATGAGCTAGATTCCTCTTTGAGTACTTGATGCGATCGTGAAGCGCAAGCTCTTGAATCAACACGTGCTAGCTTCAAAAACTTGACTTTGAATCTTTAATTGAAGTTAAACACCGACTAAGATCTTAATTGAATATCTGAAACTTAATAAATACGAAATCATTAGTACTATAACTACATAAGTTAATCATCATCAAAAGTAGAGTGATGGGCCTTTGGGCCAATATTGGTATCATGATTTTTATGTATATCCATTTTCATTACCATGTTTATATGCAATGCCATAATTCATTGTTTTCATTCATTGCATAATATTTTTGGAGGAATGAAGAATGGAAAGATGGTAGGCTATTTTTGCATATTATTCTAAATTAATATATTCTTCATATATGCATGTATATGATTTGTTTACATTGACAAATCTATTTGTAATCATAATAATTTCTTGTACTTGATAGATAGCATAACTTGAGGGGGAGCTTTTCCAAGGTCTTTCCTACCATTTTTTTTAAATAACTCATATGTTTTGTCATCATTAAAAAGGGGAAAATTGTTGGCCCAAGGTTACAATCACCAGTTTTTTGTTTTGATCACAATAAAACATATGTGATTATTTAGTACTAATCAAGTTCAAGTGTTTAAGTGTGTTTCAGGGTTCAAGAAGATTCAATGAGTTTTCTTCCTATACAAAAAAGTGTTGAAGACTCAAGGGTATTCAAGTATGAAATTGGAGCTTAAAGCACTCGATGTCGCTATTGGAGAAGCCCGCTTGAAAACACTTGTAGTCACTAAGAATCTTATAAGAAAATAGCATGTAAAAGTGTAGAATATAGATTTGATGCTCAAGAAGTTACACACACCAAAAAAATACACGTTTTCAAATACAAGTTTTTATCATATCAATGTTTTGCATATTAGGTACTTGATACATGTCTCCAATTTTTCTAAAATTTTATATCCTATTTAGAACATATATTTCATTGCCTATACATTGCTATGTCTCTTAAAACCCAATACAAAATATTTAAAATAGTTTACATTTCAAAAATAATCAGATAAATATGTTTTGGCCCAGGTCGGTCGACCGAACGGTCGACCGTAGCCTATTATAGGCCAAGATGGTCAACCGAGCGGTCGACCGATCCTCTGGCGGCGTTTGTTTGTGCACATTATTCAAGTTAGTCAGTCGATCGACTGGTCGACCGCTAACCTCAACGGTCGACCGGTAGATCGACCTACTGGCTCAACCCATGTTTTTGTTGGGTGCCAGTCGACCCAATGGTCGACTGACCACTTTGAGCAATGTTTTTTGACAGAATCTGATCGACCGGGCGGTCAACCGTAGCCAACGGCTAGTTCAGAAATGAACTAGCAGTCGACCGGCTGGTCGACCGAAGTTCTGACAAAAAGCCATAACGGCTAGTTTTCAGAATCAATCTTTTGTTCTGATTTTTTCAACGGGCATTTTTGCTTTTTCTTAATCAAATCTCTTCCCAAATGACCTGATGAGCTAAACTAATAGTGTTTATGAGTTGCCTATATATATGGGTCATAGGAATAGGATTCACACAAGAATATACAAGAAAGTTTCACGAAGTTTCAACAAGTTTTACAAGTTATTTAGAAATACATTGAAAATTAAGTTTTCAAGTTTCTAATTTTCAAGTGCTTTCATTTCCAAAGTTATTTCAATTGGTTTTTTAGCTCTTAAATTCTTTCAACTGAATTTTTACTCTTACAACTCCTTGAGCTTTAATTTATATCTACTCTATAAAAAGTTGTAAACAAGAGAGTGTTTGTGACCTAGTGATCACCAAGAGCTTTGTAAAACCTTATTGACTTTGTGCTACCTCTTGTGTAGAGGATTGAGTGTTGGAGTTGTGTACTCTGGTCTTGTGTAGACCATTGTAATTTCTTATTGTAAGGTCCCTTTGTGGAATATCCTATTGTCGATAGTGAAATCATTCACAGTGGTGAAGGCGGGGACGTAGAGCGGTGACTTGAACCTCGAAATAAATTCTTTGTGTTTGCGATTGCTTGTCTCTTAATCTCTATCTTTTTACTTTACTTATACTTGTGTTGTTGCTTCTCCTACACATTCTACTTATTGCTTGTATTACATTCATCATTGCATTACCTTCATCATTCTCATTTATCAATCTTTACTCATCTCAACAAGAAGACAATTGAGCACCTCAACTCATAATTTAGAGAAATTTTAGAGGAGAAGTTCTAGAGTCTTTCACGGAAAATTCAGCTTCAATTCTTATTTTGAGTGATCGGGTTTCATCAATTTCATAGATAGTTATTATTTCGCATTTGATTAGCATTACATTTATTCACCCCCCTCTAAGTGTATTTTCAATTTTTACCTGAGATGGGGACTTCTTGTGGAGGAGCGTCACCCATTGGGGCTGGAACAGTGATGACGCTTGTCGAAGAAACGATTTGCATTGATTTTGGGCCATTTCCACGGTTGAATGTGTGAAAAGATTTGAAAAAGCTCGAAACTTTGTTGGTTCTGAAAATCTCAAGAGCTTTTGTTCAAACGTGAGTCTAAAGGTAGATGATAATTAAGTGAAAGGATTGTTGAAGGACCCTGGTCTTTTATAGGCTTTTCAACGCCCTAGATTAGCGGTGCGGATCTCGAGTCAATCAAAGCGCGATACACGGTGAAGTTCTCGTCTCAGATGACGTGCGCGGCCAGAAGCTTCCAATGCGACCATCGCGTTTCAAGCACAATACTCAGTCAGAGTCGTGTCTCAACATTAGATAAGAATCACGTCTTCATCTAGGTCCGCATCCAAAGAGAACAAAGAGCGACAGTCGCGTCTTCACCTACGAGAGTCGCTTTCTCTCCCTCAAATACGAGGAGTATGTTTCTGGTTTTGAAATCAGTTCAACAGTACACTGGCAAAAGAAATTAACGACTCCACCGATTCGACAGTATACCGACAAAACAAAGTAGAGCTCAGATAATTTCTAAGTTGTGTATTTAGATACTTACGATGATCTTTCCTGAAAGCTTCAAGCAGTTCAACAATACACTCACGAAAATCAGAATTTAAACAGGATCAAACTCGGGGCATTTCAAAAGGTTGCTAGTCCAATCACGAAGGCCCAATCAAGATAAGGTCGAAAGTATTTCAAAATCCTTTCCAGTCAACCATGGGATTTCAAAAACTTTAGGAGGTTCTGTAGGCTGTCCAAAAATTACTGAAGACAAAGCCTTAGATACAAGTCTCATTTCAACGCGAGAGTCGCATTTTCATACAAACCACAAATGTCGCGCTTCATCAATAATGCAACGCGAAGGTCGCATTCTGCTATAAACGCGATGGTCGCTTTACTTTTCAACACATAGACTTCAGGGTCGCATTTCAACACATGCGTGAGTCTGAGTAACTTCGCGTTTCAATTCAAACGCGAGCTTGTGAGCTCTGCATTTCAATACAGATGTAAGCCTGTGAGCTCTACGGCAGAATGGAGTCGGCATTTTCTGCTGTAACTGACAGTACCAACTGGGTTAATTAACACCCACGTTTTCTCCACATAATAGGGAATGAATCCACATTATGGAGGGATATAAGGGGGAGTTACACCCCAAATATCCTTATAAATAGAAATAAATAGCTAAAGAGAGGGGTCAGCTTTTTGGCATTTGAGTATTTGGCGTTTATTTTATGGCTTGATAAAACTCTTGACTTTTAAAAACTTGAAGATTTCGGTGTGAGAAGAGAGAAGAGAAGCTTAAATATAATTTTAATCTCTTAGACATTGTTAGCTACTGATTGAAGTTTCATACTTTATCAGTGTGCTTCAAATGAGAACAAAAAGAATATTTGAAGATCAAGTTTCTGGTTCTGCTTGTCAACGGAGAACAAGATTCACTCTCAACCGCTATACGAAAAACCTGACATTAAACAAAAAGGTGATCCATTCGAAACTCGTCTCTTTTATAATCAAATTTTATCCGTTATAATTTTTATCTAATCTAAGAATTTTTTTTTCCCTCTTAATCATGAAGAAAATAGTGGTTGCAGCGGTTTTTCCAAAAGTTTATTTGTTTATTAATTTATGCTGCATCACATGCGTTGCGCATGTACGGCCCCGGCCCTTCCCGAAACCGTCAAAGACTCAAACGGCGTCTCTCTCTCTCTCTCCTCTCTCTCTCTCTCACTATAAAAAGCGACGGTGCAGATACCCTTCCCCAATTCATCCCAATCGTCTCCTCCCTCCTCTCTTCTCCAGCGTCCGATCTCTCTCCGCTCCTCAACAAGCAATCCTTCCTTAAATTATATATATATAAAAAAAAAAAAAAAAAAAACACCATCAAAATCTCTCTCTGCTCTTTTCTCCGCTCGCTCGCTCGCTCGCGCGTAAATTTTGAACAAGGTAAGAACTCGACCCTTCTCTTCTTCTTCGCTCTCGTTTCTAGGGCTTTGCCATTCCCATCTCCGATCGGGAGCTCATTTTCCCATGGATCTAGGGTTTCGGCTTCCCTGATGGCGGAACCACCAGCGAGCCCCGGCGGCGGCGGCAGCCCCGAGAGCGGCGACCACGAAGAGGCGCCAGGAACGTCCGGGAGCAGGATCGGTTTCTACCGATCGCGAATATCAGCAGGATCATGAAGAAGGCGCTGCCGGCAAATGGGAAGATCGCGAAGGACGCGAAGGAAATGGTTCAGGAGTGCGTTTCGGAGTTTATCAGTTTCATTACTAGCGAGTGAGTCAGTTAGGTTGTTGAATTTTCTCTTTTCCTGGTTTGTTGAAAATTATTGGGATGAGATTGAGTTTTTGGTTCGATCTAGGGCGAGCGATAAGTGTCAGAGAGAGAAGAGAAAGACGATTAATGGGGATGATTTGCTGTGGGCGATGACTACGCTAGGATTTGAGGAATATATCGAGCCTTTGAAGCTGTACCTGCAGAAGTATAGGGAGGTAGATATTTGTTCTATCAACTCTGTTGGATTTATTGTGATATTTATATCTGACAATTTCTTTTCTTTTGTTCCATTTTTTCTGTTTTTTGATGGGGGTTGCTGATGCGTGCGGTGTTGCAGATGGAGGTAATGTATTCATTCGTAAAACATTTGTGCTAAAGCTTGCATTTTATGTGTTTTACATTATGCTTGCCTAATGAATCATAAAACAATGACATAATATTATAAATTGATAAGAAAATTTTAATTTTTGTTTTTAAAAAAAAAAAGTTTCTCCTTTCTAGCTTGTAATTCTGAGAAGGGGAACATAATTAGGGTTCAAAACTGTTGTCTTGCTGAATAAAATTGATACCAGATTTTAGTTTTTCTAAGTTCTCTCTTATTGGGCTTCCATGTCAGGGTGATAGTAAGGTGCCCAAGGGAGGGGATGTTAGAAAAGATGCGGGGGGACTTCAGGGCGTAAATCAGACTAGTTCTAGCTCCCAAGGGGAGTATAAGGTATCATTCCTACTTGATTAGTTTTTTACTTTGATTTGTGATGGCAAGTTTGGTCTGTTCTTTGATTTTGACATGGTGTTGGCTTTTATGTAACCAGATGGTTCAACAAGGGTCTTTCTCGCAGGGTATGAACTACATGCAACCTCAGGTAACCCGTCTCTTTTCATTTATAGACTTAATTTCATGACTTTAAATGCCACTACAAGCATGTTTTTGGTCTTCCCGTGCAAAAAAAATTTCTTTGGATCCAATTTACCTAGAAAGAAACAAATATGAAACAAATTTTCTTTGGATCCAATTTATCCAATTTAAGGTTGAGTTGACCTCATTTAGTTTTATACAATGAAATTAGTAAAATTGTTTACACTCTGGAAACGAATATGAAAATTTTATTAAATGTGTTGTATGTATTGGCATTGTTTGGAGGTTGTTAATAATCAAGATAAAACAATGTAGTAATCAATATTAGGGAACTTGCCAAATTGTTGGTATCAAGGTTTCACTATTTTTCAATTTTCTTTTTGCCCCCTTTGCTGTTTCCTTCCCCCTTCCCTAACTCATTCATCTTCCTTTCCATCCTTTTTGGCTTGCAATCTTTGCTCGATCAAGGTGGTAAGTAGTCAAGGGCCTAATTGGATAGATAGTAAGTATTGGGCAACTGCTCTTAACTGTGCAGTGGCCTTTAGGCGCTGTTTACCAACATAATTGACATAAATAAAATCATCATTTCATGCAGTTAAGTGGCTATCCAAAAAATCTAACCTGGCAGCGTTTGCATACTGTGTTGAAATTAGATGAAACTGTGGTTTCTCCTAACCCTTCTAAACTGTAGTCTTAAACTCCAATAGGTATATACAAACCACGGTTATGAAATAATTAAACCCCAGCTTCAGAAGCTGATGTGAATTTTGTTATGGTGTTAATTCTGAATTTTAGAGTTTGCACTAATGTGGGCTGTATTTATGTTTCCCAATGCATCATAGCTGTTGGCAGCTTATAGCATTATGTTGTTTCTCTGCTGAAAGATTGCCTTTTTTGCCCCTCAAATGCATTGGAGTTGTTGGTAAGCTTATAGCATGTATCTTGTTTCTCTGCCGAATGATCGTCTTTTCTCCCTTATCAAATGATTTGGAGTTTTTTAAGGTTAAAACTATATTGTGCATCCACAAATCTGGAAAAATTCTTACTTCCCCTTAGCCTAGCTAAGTGTATGCTTTTCTTAATTTTGCTCTATTTTGATCTGGATAACAATCATTTAACTAAGACATATCTGAATAGTAACAATCATTTGAAGAGAAGAATGCTAAATTAATTGGTATAAATCTCTTGGTTATAGATCTATTCAAACAATCTACTTTTTACAAATTATTGAAGTAATGCCACCAAGCTAGCATATAATATAGTCTATCCAGTATAAGGTTCTCATTCAACTGCTTCTTTGGTGCTTGATTTTCCTTTGTTTTCTTCCCACTTCTCTTCTCAAGTCAATTTTTTTTTGTCAACTATCACATTACCTTTTTCACCTTTCAAATATTGATATTCTAACATGAATATGTTATTGCAGATAAATACATTAAAGTTATACTTCTTTGAATGTAGAAGTTGATATACATAATACATAATTTTTAGAAACATGTCCAAGTTTGTCTCTCCCCACAAAATTAGTCCATGTGCACAATAACTGTGACCTCACATCTTCTTAGCATTTATCACACTGTGCTCCACATATTATTCTGGTACTATGGGGGAATGAACACCAATAATGCAGTAAATGGTAAATCTGTTGCCCATATCTACATCATTGGAAAATGAACCATTGTCTTTGCATTCTTTGCCCATTTATATTTTCCATCTACTTCCATTTTGTAATATACTATAGTTCCTTGTGACACCAGTTACATCACCCTGCACCATGATCTATTTAACACTTGTATATATCCATTACTATGGTTAGTTGGGTGTTCCTTATTGTGGTCCACATCAAGGGAATCAATTGACACTGTACAGTGTCAGCATTCTGTACATGGTTAACTGAAATCTCTCTCTCTGGTTTTGAGTTGAGTCGTGTTTAGTTCTACCATGAGGCACATGATTTTGGTGATACAACAACAATAACAGAGAAGCCTTTATTTTGATCTTTCGAATTGGCTACTTTGATCCTTCTTTGCCCTTCAAATATTAGAAGATACATGTCATAAAAATTTCTGAATTAGCGATATTAATCCTTACTTTCAATTGCAACTTATGCTACTCGGTATTTTTGATTTTCTTGTTGGAGTCACTATAAACTTACTTATAAGAAGTTGATTATCTCAGCTTTTCTAGCTTAAGCTGTTGTGATATTTGTGAATCAGTAGTTTTCACTTTGTTTTGCTTTTTCTCATGGAACAGACCTGCGTCTTTGATTTGAGTATACAAACTAGTAGATAACCTCTGAAGGATGAGGAAAATCTCAGAAGAACTATTGTCACAACTCTTAGGGTCTGTTTAGTTGTCGTAACTGGCCGTAATTCGTAGTTATAATTGGTAAAGTCTTTTACAATTGTAAATGAGTTACATGTATGTAATTTTACGGTGTTTAGTTGATAATATAAAATTATAAGTGGGAAAGTGTATTGTACTTTACGGTGTTTGGTTGTCGTAATGTATAAGTCGTAAGTGAAAAAGTTGACCACAAAATTAACTATTTGGTGATTTTAAAAGTTTTAATACTGCAAAAAATATTAAAAAGTAAAATATTAAATTTTTTTAATATTAATATAAAAAATATTACAAATTTGTATGACCACAAATTAACTGTAACTGGGTTGTAAGTGAGTGGTAACTGGGTTGCAAGTGAGTGTTAGTTGAGTTACGTAAGTCTTTTACGAATTACGGTCCAAACAAACGCCGTAGTTGTAACTGGGTAGTACTCATTTACGAATTACAGAGTTTTACGCGAAACAAACGGCCCCTTAGAGACAAACCTTCTCTCTTGGCACAACGTCTTGTTATGCTGCTGTGGTGTGATTTTAGGACTAAAAGACAGAATATGTGGATGTAAGTTTTAGTCTAATAAGGTGTTAAATTCAAAGAATGACTCAAACCTCATGTTTCTGACTTTGGTAACCATGCATCAAGTGACATTCTAAGAAAGTTCGACATTGAAAATTGATAGTTTGGTTACTAATATTTCGTGGGAATGACATCCAAATTCTCTTGGCTCCATTTACCAGACTAGGAACCTTTGTAGTAGAGAGTTGTATTAGCCTATAGTGACTTTCGCAGGAAACTAATTGCTTTAGATATAGATGTAAACCATTCCTTTCATCCTACTTGCTCAATATCATCATATTGTTGCCGAGGGAAGATTTTTTTTTTTTTTAACTTGCAGAATAAGAGGGCATATAACCCACTCCAACTCTTTCATTCCAATTCTCCAGATTTCATCATTTTTTTAAAAAAAAAGAAAAACGAAATAGACAGTATCAAGGCGATGGATAGGTTTTTGACAGTTTTCACATTACATTTTGGAAGATTTGGTTACTGTCTTTAAAGTAGTATTTTGCTTGTAGACCCATTTGTATAATCCTATTGCAATGAGGATGGACAATCTTGTAGCTGTAGGTTTGTAGTGGTCTTAATCACTTTATATAGGATTGCAACAGGGTTGCGCCCAGGCCAAACCTGTCTATGCCATTAGTTCCTGTGTTGGTTTTGGCTTTTTATTGTTTGCATCCGGTTTGGGTTAGAGAAAGAAAACATGATGCCTTTTGTTCAAGGTCTTGTTCATAATTATTATTAGTTTGATGAGATCTACCAAAGAGTGGCTTTAAATAAGTAGAACTCAGAGAAATAGAGAAATTAAAGGACGAGATTGAGGACACATTTTGGACAGAAATGAAGTTGCTTGTTGGTTGGGTGTACTCAGCATTATCAATTTCTCATCATCAAAATGTAATGAATCCTTATCCTTCAGAAAGAAAAAGAAAAAGTCAATGGGAGTTGGCTGACGATAGATTGGAGTTTCATTTCAACAATTCCAACTTGAGGAAACCAATGAAGATGAGTTAAAGATATATTTTGGCTTTTAATATTGACTATTCTCTTGATAAAGCTGAGATCTCTCCAGCATCTTGCTGCTTGATGTGTGCATCTTGGAACAGAAATTCTAGACACTGGTTTGTTTTAGATATCATTTAAATTTCAATCGTCATTTTAGTAATTTCATTGTTACTATAAACTTAACACTATTGGTTGGTGTGTGGTGGTTGATTTTGTTACAAACGGGATTGCTTAATCGTTCCTAATTCTTGTCTGGCACCATAGATGGGGATACCAGAACAAATTGGTGTGTGGTGGTTGATTTTGTTACAAACGGGATTGCTTAGTCGTTCCTAATTCTTGTCTGGCATCATAGATGGGGATACCAGAACAAATTGTCTTGGACTGTCTTCTACGAAGAGAAACCTTCATATCTTGACATCAAGGTGGTTTTAATCAATTGTTTGATGGGTCACTGTGTACCTCCTAAGCAACATCAGATGGTAATCGATGACATTTCCATCACTTGGCAGTCAATAATCAGTACTTGTTAACAATATTTTTGGTATGTTTTACTGCCAGCATGGTTGATAGTCTTGGTCAGCATTTCGACTTTCACTAACGTGGATAAGTCTAATTTCTTTTTTCTCTTCTTTTTCAATCAAAAATCTGAAACCAAGACTACCATATTATTTTTTGTTTGTTGCAAGACAAGGGTAAGCACTTTGTACATGTGGACAGTTGGGGAGGCAAAATGTTACTGGGATACCACTTTTTCCTGACTTTGGTTAGAGGTGGTTCAACACTTCAGGTTTCATGATTCTTGGGGATACCTCTTTTTCCTGACTTTATACCACTTTTTCCTGACTTTGGTTAGAGGTGGTTCAACACTTAAGGTTTCATGATTCTTGGGGGATACCTCTTTTTCCTGACTTTGGTAACCTTGATTCTTGGGGTTCCTAAGTATTGGATGACAACCTGACCTCTTGAGAGAACTTCCTTGCTACTGAATTCTCAATCTTGCTTAGTGGCAACTCTTACGATTATCTTTAGAAATTACTTTCTCAAACATCAGTTATTCTTTGTTATATTACCCTTGACGTGGGGGAGAGCCAATCCACTGCATGGTAGGATGTAACTGGTATATGTTTAGTTGACAAATCTTCTGTAGTTTTTGGGGTCTACATATGAAGGATAGTTTTTGGGATCTACACATGAAGGATATAGACTCTCAGGCCTGCATACATCCTTAGAGTGAAGAATACCTTCACACATCTGAAGAATACCTTCAACATAATCATCATCATTGTTATTGTTATTATATATTCTAAAAGAAAGGCAATAATAATATTATTTTGAAGGCTACTTTGTAGGCTCGGTTTTCCCTATCAGTGAAAATTCCCCAATATTTGCAGTGATTGGAAATGTTGCAGGGTATCTCGATCATTTTGGCTTCAGGAATATTCTGTGTTTGAGTGACAAACACTTAGATTGGAAACAAAAAAAAAAAAAAAAATTACTTACAATTGGGAAAGAATAATTTGCAATATATTCTGATTAGTTGCTTTAGATCTTTTAAAACCATCAAATTCCATCAAAATCGGGTGCTACTTCAATTGTGGTGGTGTTTTTGTTCTGCCATTGCTTTCTTCGACTGAGCGCTTTTCAGCCTTTACGCGGCCATCCAAATTGTTTGCTTCATCCGCCATGATTTTTTAATAGCTAGTGTTACTTCAAACCACTTTTATACTTGTACATTTGAGCATATTTTCATCTACATTGCTGTCTAATATTTGGTTGCAAGAGGTGCCGACTTTACCTCCTGGAAATGTGCAGTGATAGAGGTCCCACCTGATCTTTGCAAGCAAAAACTGGCTGCCTGGGAGTCATGCTGTCTCGTTGCTGGATCTATTCGTCTTCTGCATTATATGGCCATCTTTTTTATCGTCTTTAGTCACATATGTATATTGTGGATAAAGTTTATTTTTATATTTTTATTGTTCTTAATATTAGCTCTTTGTTCTATTATGACTGCTTCTCTAATTAAACCATATACATTTTGATCACTTGCATCATATTTATGTTGAGAGTTGTACTTGGAAAGAAATTTAAATCCTGCGACCGGCACCTCAGATCCATTTCCGGACAAGAAGGCAGAGCAGTTTGGGTTTGTTTGCAGGATGCTTGCAGAAATTTGCCAGTCGAGCGCAGATGTTTCCTTCCAAAGTTTTGCATACCTGCTTTCGAAGTCTCGAAACTTGACTTGTAATTTTGATATTGATATCTTACATCATTATCTTGTTGCTAACTCTACATCAGGCAAATATTGGGCAATACAATTACAAATCATAACAGAACAGTGATGTCGCACACAGCGAACATGATTTAAGGCCAACAGAGAAGGCTAGCAGGTCAAAAGCATCTCCACAGATTGTTGGAATTCAACTTGATCAATACTGAATACTCTAAAGTCTAGATCAAGTAATGAGCAATTGTACAAATCATAGAAACTAACTTGAGCCAGTTCGCTAAAACAACACCGATTCCTAGCTAAGTAATGATAGCCATATATTCTACAGGGTATCATGTCCAACCCCTTTTTAAGCCCACAAGCTCGCCACTGAAACCACTGGAGTAAGCCAGCATATGTACAACCAAACCTCTCTTGTCCTACAGCTTGCAGCAGTGCTTTGTCTGCTCTGGTGTTTGCATGATGAACCTTCTTCAGTGTCATGTCGGTTTCCACTTCCATATCGAGTGTTGATAAATCTGTAGGCGGGCTTCCATGGACTTTGGAGCGACTTTTTTTTCTCTCACCTTACCCGTGGAATGGATGCCATGACTTTGAGTCCTCGCTGTGTCATCGGCAGTGGGCACTATCTTCAATTTTCTGCAAAGTACGAGACAAAATATCTCATGCATTATATTTAATAATCAGCGCAGTGTTTCTTTCTCTGACAAAAGACATGATAGTAATCCTAACAGCCCTCATCAATTTTATGTCTCAATGGAATCTCTTACTCAAAATACATTAGAGATATACTCAAAATTCCCTTTGTGGGGGATTGTAACCCTGCTTTTGGAAATGCTGATGTGCCTTGGGACCTCTTAAGTGATAATGCAATATAAATTTCCATATGAGAATTTATATTCTTATGAGAATTTATATGATTGAGCTTATTTGATGTTAGATAGTTTATGTGCAATCTTGCTATATTGGTTAATCTCTTATTATTAGTTGTTATGGATTGATTTTTTCTGGAGTAAAGACATGTTATTGTTTACCATTATAATTTAGCTAGAATTAGAAAGAATAATGTAACTTCTTTAAGTTATATTTATCTGTTGTCACATGCCGTGTCACGTTATATTGTAGTTTTTAATAAAATGTTCGGGTTTAATCATTGACCTGCTAGACCGAAATCAACCTGATTATATGCAGTAAAAAGTTTGGCTGTGGGGTTGTATATGGAAGCGTTCTTGTCAGTGGTTAGGGCATTTATATTTGCTATTTGTTCACTGTGGATATGATTCCTCCCTGTTGAAACAGTTTAAATTTTCAAAAACATGAGTCCCAGTCGAACCCTACCAAACCTGTTTTATAAAGGGTCATGCGGGTTGCAGTTTGATCAGATGTGAAAGTACACCTAGAGGGGGGGTGAATAAGTGTAAGGTTAATCTAATGACAAATGATGCGGAATTAAAAACAAATTGCAATACACTTACTGTAACCAAAGAGTGTAATCGAATCCCCGGTGAAGGCTCTGGACTAACTCCTCTAAATTCCTCTAAATAAGAGTTAAGGTGCTATTTGAAGCTCTCTTGGTTCAACACAAGTATGGGCGCACACAAATAATACCAAGCATATAAGTATGATATGAACAATATGAAGTAATGCAAGGTAGAGAGAGAGAGAGAGAGTTAGAGATAGTGGATCAATCACAACAACAAGATATGTTTCGAGGTTCGAGCCACTGCTCTACATTCAACAAACCACAAACAAATTTTCCTCACAAAAACAATATCCTATATATGGGATAGATAGATAGCTCAAGTGTGAGAAATCAAGGTGTTTTAAAATCAAAACACAAAGAAAATACTTGGGAAAACTTCTAGGATAAAATAGAAATGAAGAACAAAAATAATTCCAAAGACTTCTCTTTTTTTTTGATTTTTTCAACCCTTTAAAACAACTAAAAATAAAACTTTTAACCACAGAAACTCTTGCTGAAAACACTTGAAAGATAGGAATTTTTCTCTTCTCAAATCTTTTTAACCTAAAAACTTTTTTAAAAACTTGTTAAACACTTATAAAGATGGGAAAAATTACTCTCTTAAATCGTATATAAAACAACCCAAGAGGGGGCTATTTATAAGCCACCCAAAAATTTGCCCGTTGGCAGCAGGAAAGGGCAAATTGTCCTTCCGGTCGACCTTCCGGTCGACCGCCCGGCGCAACGGTCATATTTCTGACCGTTGTGCCCCCAGTCAACCGGCCATAGCCAACGGTCGACCGGGCCCCCACCCGAGAGGGGTGCTTTCAGTCGGTCCACCGCGCGGTCCACCAGTCGAGTTGGCTGGCCATGTGCATGTCATCGTGCACATCGGTCGACCGATCCGGTCGACCGACAACTAGTCCGGTCGACCGCCCGGTCGACCGCCAGTGCAGTGTGGCTGGGATTTTGGGTATTGAAAAATGTCTTCTTAATTTCAATTAAATCCCA
Source organism: Agave tequilana (assembly GCA_038442645.1). NCBI lineage: Eukaryota > Viridiplantae > Streptophyta > Magnoliopsida > Asparagales > Asparagaceae > Agave > Agave tequilana. The sequence goes on from JAVJIF010018232.1 coordinate 55,573, forward strand.
TAAAATAAGTTCTTATAAGATCTTTGAAATACAAATATGTGTGACTAAAATTCAACACATATTATAAACAATTTGAACCATTTTTGTGATATAGAAATTTGGTTTAAACACAAAATCCGTATTTTCTAAAACTTAGATTTTTGAAATGGAAAACCGTTTTCTCCAAAACTCATGTAAATACAAAAACAAGATATTTAAACTCTTTTTGAAGCATATTATATGTGGATAGAATCCAATACATGTAAATAATATATCTATGACATGAAATCCAATACCGGTTAAACCGAAAACCAAAATTGTGTGTGAACTTAACTTGAGCATATCAACACAGTCTAATCTTTACACAAGATCTAAACAATCTAAACTAAACACAAACTGAAGTCTTCTTGTAGATCTCCTTCTCCAAGTCGACTCGATCCAAACGCGATCCAACGAGCTTGACTCCAACCGAGTGTTAGATGCGATCTTGACGCTTGAGCTCTTCATCTACTAATATCTTGGTCAATCACTGAAACTATTTAAACACAAGATTATTAGTAAATATAATTAATGAGTTAATCATCATCAAAACTAGAGTGATGGGCCTCTGGGCCAACAATCTCCCCCTTTTTGATGATGACAAAACTTATGAAGTTATATATGCATGTATTAAAGTTAAGCTTCATTGAAGCTCCCCTTAAACTCATGCATAGCAATAAACATAAAGATATTCAATAAAGTGCATAAAACACAAACAACATATATATGCATTAAATAAGAAAATAAACATGCATATATAAAACTCTCAAAATTCTTCTCTCCCTTTTTGTATAAAACAAGGAATGAAATAAACATGCATAAACATGCATATATAAAACTCTAAAATTCCTCTCCCCCTTTTTGTCAAATCATCAACAAAGGGGCGAAAACAAATCAAACAATAAAGATATATATGCGATATACATTCATGAATAAGAGAGACGTAAAGTTAACTCTCCCCTGCATACATGCATTACATGAAAAAGAGATGACTAAACCCTAATCACATAACGTATAATATACAATGTATAAAAAAAGATGTGAAGCTCCTACTACACACGTGTAAGACATAGAGAAGAGAGGTCAAGCTCCTCAATATGAGATACACTCAACATGAATCTATATATAGAGAAGATATTAAGTTTCCCTTGCATATAAGCAATATATATCAAAACAATACCAATTGAAAAATATACCAATTTATGATAAAGGTATATATCGAAACATTATGATACCAATTTATGATATCAATTGAAAATAAACAAAAATTTTAATATACCAAAAGATACCAATTGAAAATAACTTGATACCAATTTAAAATGTCTTGTAAATTTTTGATACCAATAAAAAATGAAATATTGTACGTTTTTGATACCAATTGAAATATATATTGTAAATTTTGATACCAATTGAAAGTAAAACCCAATTGAAAATACAAACCAAATTTTTGAAAATACACATCATTTTGCAATAAAGATACCAAATTGAGAATAATACCAATTTAAGATTATTGATACCAATATTGAAAATGTTAGTATATACCAAAACAAAGTATTTTTCATCATAAAGAATGGGAGTAAGATACCAATTGAAAATAAAATCGATTTAAAGATAAAACACGAATTTTTCTCCTCCTTTATGAAATACTAATAAAAACAATGCATAAGCTTGTATAAAATACCAATTGAAAAATAATTGACATTAAGAAATAAATCAAGCTTAGCATAAATATATTTGTGCTTTAAGATGTAGAGATATTGTAAGCACAATCAACTCATATATATATATGTATGAAAATGTAAATACCAATCGAAATTGATACTATTTGAAGTTTAAAGCATACATATATAGAAAACAAAATATGAGTATACAAAAAAATATCAATTGTGATACCAATTGAAAATATAATGAGAATCAAGTGTATAACTCATACTACTCCCTTTTCATGCACATGTTAAAAGGATTTTCAATTTGAGCATACAATGCATGATCGCCCATCCAGCTACCCTTAGATGGTAGGGTTTTCAAAAATAGGATTTGAGAATAATTTTAACATGTTTGAAAACTCTACCAAAATGAAGAATACGAACTAGTTTTATGATAATCTTGAAAACTAGTATGAAGTCCTTCAAGCAATGAATAAAACATGAATGAATCCATGAAAACGTGAAAATCACATGATCATCGACACTCAAATAAAATAAAAGCTCATATAATCTCATGAAAATAAATCATGAGTAGACATCAAACATAAAGTATAAAAGTATGTAATTAACAAAATCATGAAATAAGACATTTAAGCTCAATGAAGTTCCCTTGTAAACATGAAAAAAAATTTAATTTTCATCAAAAACAATACTAACTTCAAGGCATATGTATGTTTTGTCTAAACTAGAAGTATACATACATATCCCAAACATAAATGAGTCCATAATAGAATTTGCATGAAAAGCAAGTGACTCAAGGGTATACATGTATATCTAAAGTTTTAAACAAAATTAACATATACATGAAGCTCAACATATTTATATGAAAACATGTACACAAATAAGGAATACAAGTTGAAATACAAGAATCATCAAAACTAGGCTATACAAGTACATCTAATGAGTACAAATGAGCAATTAAGCAAAACATACAATAATCAAATGTAGCTCATTAGTGGTACAGTATATACACAAGTTTTAATGAAAACTACATCTAAACATGTAATCAAAACATGAAGTGTAGACCATAAACATAAACCAATATGATCATTAGGCTAAATGCACATGTTTTAGAGTTATGATATACACAATAGTTAAACTATAGTGAGAACACAAAATATGAATCCATATGAACATGGGTGTATCTCAATTACTATACACGTATGTCATAAGTCTAATTATCATGGCGTTTAACATAATGAGCATTAAAACATGACATGCTAAAAATCAATAATCTAAAAGCATGTAAACAAATAAGGAGTTAGAGATAGTTACCAAAACCATTAGGGCTAATCTCTATATCTCCAAAACATGGTGGTCCTCCCACCAAAACATCCTTAAAGGTGATGCATCCAAAGTAGTGTCCATCAAGCACAAAAGCATCCACCATCAAGGCACCAATGCTCTCACGTCAAGTGAGAGCCCGCACCTACATCAAATAAATATGAGTGGATTTTGGTACCCATACTCTATTGGGTCCATAGGGGTTAGCACCTTTCCTAACTCAAACAAATCTATTTGCAAAATTTACATTATGTACTCTATCATAACAAAACTTTGCAAGGTGACCCTTACGTCCACAATGTGTACATGTGTACACATGAGCATACATCAGTGTTCTAAATGTCGGCCACAGCGGTGACATCGGCCGGAAAAATTTATCGGAGATAGGGATATATCGGGGATATATCAGGGATATTTTCAAAAATCAGATGTCAAAATTACACTATAAATATACATATCTTCTTGTCTTAAATCGCATTTCAATAAGATAATATATGCATAAATTATATAAATCTACATAAAACATCATACTTATATGTTTAAGATATACTTAACTCGATAACTTGCATTAAGCCTATGAATCCATAATCACTATCCAAGTGTAGAATCTTCAAAAATGTCGCATTGCCACATCACTCGAATTACCTAATACCTAACCTAGAAATTGGGTGTAAAATGCTTTATCGGGTCCAAAATTGCCGAAATTGCGGCCGATATATCGGGTCCATGCCTATTTATCGGCGATTTTGGATGAAAAACCCTATATCGGTTTGGATGTGCCAAATCATTGCGGCTAGGTGCCGTAAACGCAATATCGGCGCAATATCAGGGTTATATCGGGGATATTTAGAACACTGGCATACATGGTGTTATGTGTATGAATGTGAGAAGCATGTGTATGCCGTGGTTTGTGTGCATGCATAGGAGGAGCATGTTTCTTGTTAAACATGGATTCCAACCGTGTGTGGTTCATGGCACATTGGCTCAAAGTGGAGCCCAACAATCAACACTCTTCTTTAACATACATATATCATTTTCAATGTTACAAGAAGAGGTGGAGCATACAATAGGTACACTAGATGATGAAGCATGACAAACATGAGTATCTAAATCATTTTTCAAAGAAATATTTTTCTTCGAAACCAAATCCAATTCCTTTGAAATTAAAACAATTTTATTTTTCAAAGTTTTATTCTCTTTTAAAACAAAATAGAGTTTTGAAGATAGAACTTCATTTTTCTTCAAAACAATGTCACAATCATTTTTATTTTTCAAAATTTCATTTTCTTTTAGGGCAAGGTCAAGTTGGGATTTTAATGAGTTCCTTTTAATTGAAATCTCATCCCTCTCTTGTAAAGCCATGTGTAGTTTTGAAAACAAGTCCTTATTTTCTTTGTTTAATTTAATACTTTTCTTTTTAAAACTTGGTATTTTCAAGCAAGTTTTCACACACTAAAGATAGTTCTTCATTCAAAGCATCAACATCCACATAATCATCATCCACATAATCATCACCTGAAGAGCTAGCACTATCATCTAGTTGAGTATCCGAGTTTACCTCAAGGGAGTCATTCCTTGGACCATGTAGCAATGTTGATCGGACTCATGTCCACTAGATTCCTCCTCCACATAGTTTGGCGTTTGAAGCTTTGGAGAGGTCAAAGTGTTCTACACTGCAAAAGCGGAATCACAATGAGAAACCATACATAAATATTCTTTGCTTAGAGTGCATCTAAGTGCCTCTAGGGCTTGTGCATTGGCCTCTATATGCTTGTTATTACCAAGATAGGATTTCTTGATAGTAGCAAGGTAAACATGCATTCCTAGGGTTTTTAGGTACATACTCATCTTAAGCTTCCATACATTAATGTTAGAAACATTAAACATAGGAGGGGTCATAAAATCCATGAGTGTGTAAACAAATATGTGTGCAAATGCAAATCTAGATTAGCTAACCAAGCTCTCACTCCTAAGTGGTTAAACCTAATATCAGGAGTGTAGGCTCTGATACCAATTGAAAGTACACCTAGAGGGGGTGAATAGGTGTAAGGCTAATCTAATGACAAATGATGCGGAATTAAAAACAAATTGCAACACACTTAGTGTAACCAAAGAGTGTAGCAGAATTTCCGGTGAAGGGCTCTGGACTAACTCCTCTAAATTCCTCTAAATAAGAGTTGAGGTGCTATTTGAAGCTCTCTTGGTTCAACACAAGTATGGGCACACACAAACAATACCAAACATATAAGTATGATATGAACAATATGAAATAATGTAAGGTATAAAAGAGAGAGTTAGAGATAGTGGATCAATCGCAAACAACAAGATATGTTTCGAGGTTCGAGTACTGCTCTACGTCCCCGCCTTCACACAGAAGGATTTCCACTAAATCGTCCACACAGGACTTCCCACACAGGGAACCTCCACTGAGGATTTGTGTAATACAAACTAGGAGTACACAACTCTCTTCAACAAACACAGCTTCTACACAAGAGGTAAGGCACAACAACAATCACTTCTACACTTAGAGGGATGAACACTTAGCCAAACAACAATCACCTCACACTAGAGGGATAAGGCTCAAAGCCAACACTCCAACAATCACCTCCACTTTTAGAGGAAAACCAACCAAACTAAACTCCTCCACAATCATCTCTACACAAGGGGGATACCCACAATTCAAAGCAAAGAGATTTAAAACACTTGGTGGTCTCAACAAACCACAAAAAAAATTTCTCACAAAAACAAGATCCTATAGATAGGAAAAATAGATAGCTCAAGTGTGAGAAATCAATGTGTTTGTAAATCAAAACACAAAGAAAATACTTGGGAAAACTTCTAGGATAAAATAGAAATGAAGAACAAAAATAATTCCCAAAGACTTCTCTTTTTCTTTGATTTTTCCAACCCTTTAAAACAAATAAAATAAAACTTTTAACCATAAAAACTCTTGTTGAAAAACACTTGAAAGATAGGATTTTTCTCTTCTCAAATCTTTTTAACCCAAAAACTTTTAAAAACTTGCTGTTAAACACTTGTAAAGATGAGAAAAATTGCTCTCTTAAATCATATATAAAACAGCCCAAGAGGGGCTATATTATTTATAGGCCACCCAAAAATCTGCCCGCTGGCAGCAGGAAAGGGCAAAATTGCCGTTCCTGTTGACCAACCGGTCGACTGGTGCAACGGTCATATTTTTGACCGTTGTGCCTCCGGTCGACTGCCCGGTCGACCGGCCATAGCCAACGGTCGACCGGGCCCCCACCCGAGAGTGGGGTGCTTTCAGTCGGTCCACCGCGCGGTCGACCGGCTGAGCTGGTTGGCCATGTGCACGTCCTCGTGCACATCGGTCGACCGACCACTGGTCCGATCAACCGCCCGGTCGACCGCCAGTGCAGTCTACCTGGATTTTGGGTATTGAAAACTTGTCTTTTTAATTTCAATTAAATCTCATAAAATAACATAAATTTCACAAAAATAAGTTCTTATAAGATCTTTGAAATACAAATATGTGTGACTAAAATTCAACACATATTATAAACAATTTGAACCATTTTTGTGATATAGAAATTTGGTTTAAACACAAAATCCGTATTTTTCAAAACTTAAATTTTTGAAATGGAAAACCGTTTTCTCCAAAACTCATGTAAATACAAAAACAAGATATTTAAATTCTTTTTGAAGCATATTGTATGTGGATAGAGTCCAATACACATGTAAATAATATATCTATGTTTTTGACATAAAATCCAATACCAGTTAAACCGAAAACCAAAACCAATAAACTTTAAACTTGTGTGTGTGTACTTGAGCATATCAACACTATCTAATCTTTACACAAGATCTAAACAATCTAAACTAAACACAAACCGAAGTCTTCTTGTATATCTCCTTTTCCAAGTCGACTCGATCCAAACGCAATCCAACGAGCTTGACTCCAACCGAGTGCTAGATGCGATCTTGACGCTCAAGCTCTTGAATCAACACGTGATAGCTCCAAAACTCCTTTGTTGAAGCTAAACATTTATTAATATCTTGGTCAATCACTGAAACTATTTAAACACAAGATTATTAGTAAACTATAACTACATGAGTTAATCATTATCAAAACTAGAGTGATGGGCCTCTGGGCCAACAAGATGGCTTTAGATAAGGCTATGCTTATGCTGCGAGTGGGTCGGGCTTGGGTAAAACAAACATTGTTCAACTTCTCACCCAACCCGTCTTACACTTACGACCGCTCATATGAGCTAATATGGTTACATGGACTAAAATTAACTTAAGCACAGTTCAAGCATAACATAACACTACACTGGCTAATTAATTACTACAAGACAAACATAACATAACACTACACTGGCTAATTAATTACTACAAGACGATAGATTTGTACTTGAATATCTATAAGAAGTTCCATATCTGGACATGATCTTCCAACTTTAGTTCCTATAATTTAAATCATCAATAACTGCTTACTGTTCTCAAGTGAACTTGAGAAACCCCAGCAATAGCACAAAACTAGAGTTGGGATAAGAGCTTCCTCAATTTGACTTTTAAGAAAAAGTTTGCGAGTCAATAATGACAATTTCTTTCAAGAATATCAGCTTAAAACTATGATACAACATGCACGTGCCCCGTTTCAGCGAAAGGAATTGCGAAAGAACACAGCCAACTGAAAGGAACTACCTCTAGTGATGCATGACGACAAAAAAATTATGCAAGGTGACCCAACCAGTTTGCTCACTAACCTTAAAAAACTCACTCGGAAGGATCTCAGAAGGCTCTTTTCCTTCTGGTTAAACTTGCATCGTATCTGAAGCCATTCCAGTCTCTGATTGTCCTGGAGTACAACCAATGTTTGATTGAGCACGAGGACTTGAGAAGCAACATAACTTCAGTCACTAATGCAGGCAGGAGAAGAAAAGTTTACCTGAAGCTTCTAATTTACCACCTTTAGCTTCAACTTGCATAGTTTCTGAAGCCATTCCAGACTCTGCTTGTTCTGGAGCATGAATATCATTGAATTGAGCACAAGTTCTTAAGAAGCAACACTATGTCGCTAACCAATAACGGTAGGATGAGAAACATTCACCTGAAACCTTTAAGTTACAACCTTCACTGGAAACTGCATCATATTTATCTTGCGGTGTGGTTGTCGATGGTGCATCGTGATTATCTTCTAGCATGCTGATGGGTGCAGCATCGACATTGTCTCCTGCTGTGGTGGCTCTTGAATCATGTTTATCTATTAATGAGGCAGGTTCTGCATCCTGATTTGGTTGTGGTGTAGCACTCATTGCTTGATCCTGTTTGTCTTGTGGTATCGACTCATTATCCTGAGCTTCATCTTGTATTGTATCTGCCACAGTCACATCCTCTGCTTGCTCTGGATCATGATTAGTGTTCCAATGAGCACAACTATTTGACAGCATACATTTATAACCATCTAATCAATGTCGGAGAATTCACCTGACTCTAAGTTACTACCTACAGTGGGTCCTGCATCACATTTGTCTGCTGCATCATGATTGCCTACTACCGTAGTGATGGGTGCTACGTCATGACAGTCATGTGATGTGGTGATTGGTGCCAAGTCATGCTTCTCTTGTGGTGTGGGAATGGATGCTGCAAAGTGACTGTCTTGTGGTGTGCTGATGGGTGCAGCATCTTCATGCTCTGATGGTGTGGCGATGGATACCACATCATAATTATCATCGGGCGTGGAGGTAGATGGTGCATCATGATTATATTCTGGAAGTATGTTAATCAGTTCTGCATCCTGATTATCTTGGGGTGTGGAGATGGGTGTTGCATCTCGATCATCTTGTGGTGTCGTTATGGATGCTGCATCTTTAGTATCTTGTGGTATGTTTATAGGTGCTGCATCATGATTACCTTGTGGCATGCTGATGCATGCTGCAACAAGATTGTCTTGCATGGTGCTGGGTGTTGAATCATCTTTTTCTTGCAGTAAGGTAATGGATTCTTCATCCTGATTTTGGTGTGGTGTAGCAATCAGTGCTGGCTCATGTTTGTCTTGTGGTAGTGACTGACCCTCAGCTTCAACTTGTAGATTGGCAGATCTTATCACATCCTCTTCTTGCTCGGGGACATGATTATTGGCTACTCGTATCATATCTTCTGCCATCACATCCTCCATTTTCTCTGGTACATGAACATTGTTTCAATGAGCACAAGTATTTGATATCAGACATTTATTACCAATTAATCAAGGTAGGAGAAGTTCACCTGGAATCTCTAAGTTACTTCCTACAGCTCGTCCAGCATCACATTTTTCTTGTGGTGCGATGACAGCTGCTGCATCATGATTGTCTAGTGCAGCGATGGCGGGTGCTAAGTCACGCATGTCTGGTGGTTTGGCAATGGATGTTGCATCCTGATTGTCTTGTGCTGTGCTGATGGGTGCAGCATCACAACGGTCTAGCGGTTTGTCTATGGATACAACATCATGATTACCTTCCAGCAGTGGGGTAATGGGTGCTGCAACATGATTACCTTCCGGCAGTGGGCCAACAGGTTCTCCATCCTTATTATATTGCAGTTTGCCAATGGGTGCTGCATCATGATTATCCGTTATGGGTGCTGCATCATGATTATCATGTGGCATGCTGATGGGTGCTGCATTAAGATTGTCTTCTGAGGTGGAGGGTGTTGAATCATGTTTATCTAGCAGTAAGGAACGTGTTCTGCATCCTGATTTTGTTCTGATTTAGAGGTCAGTGATGGATCACAATTGTCTTCCGATAATGATTCCTTAACCCCAGCTTCATCTTTTATAGCATCTAATGTCGCTATGTCCTCTGCTTGCTCTGAGTCATGATCATTGTTTCAATGAGCACAAGTATTTGAGAGCAAACATTTACTTGTTACCAACTAATCAAGCTAGCAGAACTCACCTGAAAGCTCCAAGTTTCTTACAGTGGGTCCTGCATCACATTTGTCTTGTAATATCATGGCGGCTGCTGCATCATGATTGTCTTGCGCCATGGTGATGGATGCTGCATCCAGATTGTCTTGTGTGCTGGTGGGTGTTAAACCATGTTCATTTCCCAGTGAGGATATGGGTACCACGTCCTCATTTTGTTGCGTAGAAATCAGTGCTGGATCAAGATTTCCTTGTGGTAATGACTCATCATTCTCAGCTGTAATTTGTATCGCATCTGACACCATCACATCCTCTGCTTTGGGGCATGATCATTGTTTTACTGAGCACAAGTAGCTGAGAGGAAACAATTAACAACTAATCAAGGTAGAAGGAGAAGTTCACCTGAAAGCTCCACGTTACTTCCTACAGTGAGTCCTGTGTCACATTTGTCTTCTAGTGCCATGACAGCTGCTGCATTGCAATTGTCTAGCACCATAGTGATGAGTACTGCTGAATCCATATTATCTGCATTCATACTGTCTTGGGTGCTGGTGGGCGCTGAATCATGTTCTATCGGAGAGGCAACGGGCACCGCATCCTGATTTTCTTGTGGTGCAACAATCAGTGCTGTATCATCTTTGTCATGTGGTGATGATGGCTCCTTAAATTGTATGGTATCTGATGCTATCACATCCTCTACTTGACCTGGGACATAGATCATTGTTTCAATGAGTACAAGTATTTGATAGCAAGCATTTATTACGAACCAATCAAGGTGCGCAGAGTTCACCTGAAATATCCAAGTTACTTCCTGTAATGGGTCCTGCATTGCATTGGTCTTGTAGTCGGATGACAGCTGTTGCACCATGATTGTCTTGCACCATGGTGATGGGTGCTGCATCCAGGTCTTCTTGCGTGCTGGTCGGGGTTAACTCATGTTCATCCAGTGGTAAGGCGGCAAGTATGTCATCCTGATTTTCTTGTGGTGCAGCAATCAGTGCTGGATCCTGTTTATCATGTGGTAATGATTCCTTACCCTCAGCTTCAACTTGTAAAATATTTGAGGCTATCACAGGCTCTGCTTGCTCTGGCACATGATCATTGTTGCAATGAGAACAAGTATTTGATAGCAAACACAACTAATCAAGATAAAAGGAGAAGTTCACCTGAAAGCTCCGAGTTACTTTCTACACTGGGTCCTGCTTCGTGTTTGTCATGTAGTGTGATGACGGCTGCTGCATCATGATTGTCTTGCACCATGGTCATTGGTGCTAAGTCATGAATATCCTGTGCTATAGTGATTGAAGCCAACTCCTGCTTGTCCTGTGGTGTGGCGATGAACAATGCCTCACAATTGTCTTGTGCTGTTGTGATGGGTGCAGCATCCTGATCGTCCAGCAGAGCGGCATCCTGATCGTCCAGCAGTGAGGCGCTGAAGGATACTACATCATGATTGTCTTGTGGCTTGGCAATGGGTGCTGCATCATGATCGTCTTGCTCCATCGCAGCAGGTGCCATGGTCTGAGCATCTTGGGGTGTGGCCTGCGCAGCAGACCTGGGAGTCCATGGCTTGAGCTGGTAACTGAGAAGCCCAGGCCCAAAGATGCTGTACTTCCCTGCACTACTGAAAGCAGTTTCTGCATCAACACGCCTCTTGAAGACTACTTTAGCACGGTTAGTCTTCTCCAGAACATCTGTTTCTGCTTCTTTCAGAGGTCCATATCGACTGAAAATTCTAATAAGGTCTGTTTCAGAAGGAAGAGAATTTGCATTGTTAAAGCTTAAAACCAGTGCAGTTGGCATGCACTCATCCATAATTTTTTCTTCCACACTGACAATTGATCTTTCTGCTAGAAATGCATGTCTCATATTGTGATTCATGACTACAAGTTGCAATTGTTGTTCAACATGCGGCATAGGAGCCGAGGGAAATGATAGTGATTGTTCTCCTGTTGACTTCCTCCTCTTCCTTTGGTACTGTATATGACTTTTGCCGTTCATTTTCTGTTGAAGATCCTTATCAGACCAATATGAATCTTTCATGTGATCAGGTGCGCAAATGTCAGAAGGAGCTATCTCAGAATTCACTTTTTTTGGCCTGCCCCTTCTACGTTTCTCGACAGGCTTCTTATTCTCAGATGAAATGTAACTAGGAGAAGCCAGCTGAGACTCAACTTTCGGCCTCCCCTTGGCTTCCCCCTTTTATGATTCTCAACAGGTTTCTTGTCCTCAGAGTCAGAAGAGGCTGGCAGAGGGTTCTTCCTTGGTCTACCCCTTTTACGTTTAACAGCAGGCTTTTCTTCTTCAGAACTGATATCAGAGAAAGCAAGCTGAGAGATTACATTCTTCAGCATGCCCCTTTGCTGCTTCTCAACATGTTTCTCATCCTCGGAAGAGCTGACATCAGAGGAGGCTTGCTGAGGGATAACTTTTCTTGGTCTGCCCCTTTTACGTTTCTCAACATGCTCCTTTTCCTCTGGAGAACTGGAGACACAGAAATTCCTGAAACCAGCGAAGAAAGCAACTATTGTAGACACAAAATCATGTTCTTCCATAGGATCCCTTGCAGCTAAGCAAAGCTGAGAAAGCATCTCATCTGGGGAGTTATAATCCACTGTAAAGTATATATCTGTACTCTGATTTTCCACAGCAGTATCAGGGAGAATATCAAAATGAGCAGTAATATCTTTCTTGTGCTCAACCTGGGGGCCACATTTCTGAAGTGTTTCCCCTTGACACTTGAGGATAGGTAGTGCTCCTGTAAGCTGGCTTGCAGCTCGGCGGATGAATTCCCCAATCTTAAATGAGCTAATAACAGTTGGAGATGGTGATTTGATCTCCATATCTTCAAAGGAATCCAGCATTCTTTTCTTACATCTCCCTGAATCAACAGGATCCGATTCAACGATAATATGTCTCTTACCTGAGGAACTTGAACCTGGTCTTTCAGCAGCTTTTGCTATAGATGTACTCTTACCACCAAGTGCAAAATGAACAGAAGTCCCATCTTCTCTAAGTTTAGAAATGCTTTTCTGTTTCCAATCGTCCTTGAGACCATGTTCTTGTTTATTGAATGAGCTCTCTTCCTTTCTCAATTTCCCCTCTGCAGAAATTAGATCCGAGGGAATTGGAGCGCAGTTCTCCACAATATTTCCCATAGATCCTTTAATACTGGAGGGCGAGCTTTCAGGAACACTCTCAACCAACCCTCCACCAACAGTAAATGCAGGAAGTTCAGGGTAACCCTTTGAATGGTAGAAGGCTTTTATCTGAGACTGAGCCATCACAAACTCTAGTTTATCAACTCTTCCGTTTGGGAATTTAGCTAATGCCTCAATATAGTCAAGCAATCTGTCAGGTTGAAAATAATTTGCAACTGTATCTCTATCGATAATTGAATTAATATTTCCTCCTCGAATGCCAGCATTCTCGACCTTTTGGTACTTAATACTAGTGTAGTCTTCTTCAGACAAACAAGAACAGGCCATTCCCAATTCTACACGCCTAGAGACTTCTATCAGGATGTCACGAATAGCTTTAACAAAAGTATCTGAACTGCACTGCTTTTCCAACTGTGAGAAGTATGAATGGAAAGGCTTCAACTGGGACTCATCACACCAGGCAAATGTTTTGTCTCCAAAGTATCCTACGAGAAAACTGTCCTTTTTCTGATATTTCATTGCCAATTTTGTTGCATCTGAAGGATCAAATATCTGGCCAGGCCACCAAGGATGACTTTTTACTTTACCCCAGACCAAATCACTGATGGAGAAATTAGCCTTATACAGGGGAGGCAAGTGGTAATGCACGTGTTGATCATTTTCCATCAGGGGAATAATCCTGGTCTCAGAGGCCATGGATTCTATTACTTGCTTCTCCGTTTCATTCATCACTGCTTCTTCTTCCCCGACATCCTTGTGTTCACCACCTGTACTTTCCTCACAATGACATCACCCATTGTTCTGTTCAACGCTGCTTCTTCCCCAACTCGTGCCATGTGTTCACCATCAGTACTTCCTTCGACAACGACATTACACATTGTTTCCGATACTGCCTCTCCTTTCCCGACCTGTGCCTTGTGGTTACCCGCAGTAGTTTCCTCAGCAATGACATTACCCATATCATCAACACTGCAACTTCTTCCAGAAGTTGTGTCTTGTGTTTGCCATCAGTACTTTCCTCGACGAGTGCATCAACCATTGTCACATTCAACACGTCTTCTTCCCCTACTTGAGCCTTGTGTTCGCCATCAGTGCTTTCCTCGACAATGACACAACCCACCGTTTCATTTAACACATCTTCTTTCCTGACTTGTGTCATGTCATCGCCATCAGTACTTTCCTCAAAAACTGTTTCAGTCACTGCCTCTTCTTCTCCCACTTGTGCCATGTGTTTGCCACCAGTACTCTCCTCAACAATGACAACACCCACTGATTCGGTCACCGCCTCTTCTTCCACGACTTGCTCCTTCTGCTCACTGTCAGTGCTTCCCTCAACAATGAGAACACCCACCGTTTCAGATACCGCCTCTTCTTCCCCGACTCGTACCTTGTGCTCACCGTTAGTGCTGTCTTCAACAATGACAACACCCACTGTTTCAATCCCCGATTTTCTCCCTCAACTTGTGCCGTGTGTTCACCATCAGTATTTTCCTCGACAACAACATCACCCAATGTTTCAGTCACCGCTTCTTCTTCCCTGACTTGTGCCTTGTGTTCAATATCAGCACTTTCCTCAACAATGATATCACCTGCTGTTTCATTCAATCCTTCTTCCTCCCTGACACCATCAGTGCTTTCCTCGACAATGACATCACCCACTGTTTCAGGGGCCGCCTCTTCACCACCGCCTTGTGCCTTGTGCTCGCCGTCAGTACTTTCCTTGACAATGGCATCACCCATTGTTTCATTAGTGCTCCTTCTTCCTCGACCTGCATCTTGTGTTCGCCATCAGTAGTTTCCTCCATAGTGTCATTACCCATACCAACTGAACACCTAGAAGCTTTGCATCTATTTCTGGAATTTAACTCTACTACACTACGTCGGGTCTCAAGACCATGTTTTGACTTCCTCCAGTAGAAGAACTCTAACCTGTTAGCATTTGCACTGACATTCATCAATTCCTACATAATATCCGATCTATCATTGGTTATTGCAGGATTACACTTGTTTTTCTTTTTGAAAATGGGGGGGAAAAAGTCCAGAAACAAATAGAAAAATTATTAAAAATTGAAACTTTCTGAACTAACAGCCTAATTAATTAGACAAGCAACAAACTAAAATATCTTGCTTCGCTGAAAATAATTCGGCAGATAAAAGGACCAACCTCTACCGCCGCTGCCGCCTGAAGGAGTTATCGCCCGCGAAGTCGCTGCCGTAAGATCTACCGATCTATGTGGCTGATTGGGGCTCGACGTCGCTGAGAGAAAAACCCTAGAGTAGCAAGGAACTGCCAAAAGAGGGCAACTTTCCGAATCGCTTCGAATTGGACACGAAGTAGAAGGAGAGGGATTAGGGAGTTTGTTGGATTTGGAGAAAAGTTGCGAGCTTTGGAGGAGAAGAGGAATCCATGGGCTAGATCGGTGTCAGATGTCAACTCTTTCGTTGATGCAGCTCGAGCTCGGCTGATCTTTGGTCGAAAAAGCGGGATCCGATCACCCGTAGTAGGCTTACCGCTATTCTTACCTCCCCATTTATTATGAGCTTTTCGGTTGAGGGTTGGAGTTTGAGATTCGTTAGTGGTGCGTCACGATGAAGACAGAGCACCTGGTGATTAATTTGGGTTCATTACGGTACACGCACGTGATTGTCAGCCCAAATTCATACAAAATATTCTCACTTTGAAAATTTGTTACTTTTTTGACCTTTTATTTCTCAACTTTTTCCCTTCTAATAGAAATTTAACAGAAAAAAGGTAATAGTTTCTCTGTTTTATTTTTTAAGGTATTGTGTATATATCACTCAAAATCATTTTTTGAAGCAACAATATATCTTTTTTTATTAGCATATCAAGTGATAAATTCTTTTCCAATAACAAAATTAGTCTTCTGAGAAGGATAATTAGTCACTTCATGTTCATGTTAGATAACCGATTTTAATAATAGCAAAAATGAGAAGTTAAAAGATACTTCAATCAAATATCATTCTTTCTACAATTTATACAATTTGAGCACACAATGTAATAAAGACTAGTTACAGAATTGCTAAGAGAAGCTTGAGAACAAAGAAAAAGAAAAAAAAATATTAAGACATCTAAAATTTATCAAAACTACTATTAATCGACACTTCAAGACAAACATCACCAAAAGCAACACTATAAGACAGAAAAATTGACAACATACTACCAAAAAATACTAACAAATATCATTAATCTAAACTTTTCATTTCAACTAAAACACCACAAATTCAATACCCCCATCTTTAACATTGAACCACCAAACTTTTATCAAAACATACATTTTATGAAAACTGACATAACTTTGATATTAGTATTGAACTTCACATATATAATTTTGTGTGGGGGACAACAATCGATGAGGAACCCACCAATAGAGATAGATGCAATCAGAGATGTACCTACCCACACAAGAGCAGAGAAATAATAGAGAAAGCAAGCCAATACAATATTTAACGAGGTTCAGCAATTTTCCTACGTCCTCGGGGTAAGGCGGAGAGAGATTTTATTGATTCAACAATCAATACAAGTGAATATCAGAGGGATACTTCGAGGGATACAATACATGAGGGCCCTAGCCAATATTTATAACTAGAGAGTGTCAGGGATTTAGGAAACCCTAATTGGATTCGACCCCAAAACAGAAAAAGAGTCCGAATCTGGAAAAGAGAACATAACGCGTTTGTCGGTCGACCGACCAGTCGACCGGCCCTTGTCCTCCGTCGACCGGACCGGTCGACCGGGATCAACCGAAAGCTGGCTCATGTCAGTCGGTCGACCGCTCTGGTCGACCGCTCCTTTGCCACGATCGACCGGGCCATATCTGTGCACATCGTGCACACCGGTCGACCGGCTTTTATTTTTGGAATGTTGCAAGCGCTGTTCTTACTCCTTTTGACTTCGGATCTCTGCGCTATCTCTTCTATCTCCCTCTCCCTATAATTCTTTACCTCAGTGAAGATTTTTCAAATATGAGCCAAACTCCAACGAACATCTGACGAAATCGACACACAATCTCGGCTTGAGCGCTCAGAATGAAATCGACACACGATCTTGGCAAAATCGACACATGATCTCGACTTGGCCAACACACGAAACCTGTTCCTTCAAACGAATCTCCAGCACACGTACAATTGATTTTCACTGATCTTACCAGATCCAAATTGAGTTTTTCGTTGCCACCTGCAACTCTCACCAAACTCCAATATCAATTGTAAGCTTCTAACTTCAGCTCAGCTATCCAAACGGAATGCACCATACATGCCTTCCCATCACTTCACCTGAAGAGAATTACCATACGAACGTGTCTCCAACTTAGCAACTTCATGGAACTCTATTCCAAATGACCTCAAGAAGCACCCATCATAAGCCAACACTGACTCTCCAACTGTCTGGCTTTCTTCAGCCATCATGTCTTCAAGACGGTCCAACCAAATATGAGTAGAGCACACCAAACACCATCATCGGCTTCGACAAACTGGATGCACAACCCCTTATGCAAGCTTAACCATCTTCTCACCAGAAGATCAACTGTTCATCGAGATCATAATGCTTCACCTCTGCGTGAAGTCCAACTCTTCACCTCTACGTGAATCACAATACTTCACCTCCACGTGAAGTCCAACTCTTCACCTTTACGTGTGTAATACCCCGTTCCCGGAATACGTACTTAGTTGCGTATTCAGATTTTCGATCGTATTTTTTTTCGATTTGTTTCCTATATTTATTCCGTATTATGAATTCCTTGTATGATTGTTTTATCTTGGTTGTGGATTCGTGGACACGGAGTCAGCCCTAGTCTGAACCGAAGGACCCGATCCTAGTATATTACCCGATTTGGCCTTTCCGGTGTTTAGATTTGACCGATTTCAGTTCCAAAGATTATTTTCCAATATTTTAGATTTTATATGATTTTCTGGAATTTTCTTGGATTAAAAGAATTTCTCCAAAACCGGTGTCGGCCAGTACCGCTGACCGATTCCCGGATTTTTATTTTACAAACGGCTTGGAATTTCATGATGGTTCTTTAGACTTTATTTCTTAGAATCATATTTCTTACTTACATTCTTTTTCTGAGGATTTTATGATTTTATGAAAATTCCAACGGAGTCGGTAAATTATTGATTCCGGGATTTTTATCTTTAAAACTATAAAGTATTTCTTCAAACGGATTTCACTATTGGTCTTTATATATATTATTGATTTTTGGTAATTATTTCGGGTCGTTCCGAGATACTTGAATTTCGGGCATTTTTCCAATAATTGCAAATTCCATTTTCCACCTTGTCATGCCACCTCATTTCCCACTCACACTTCACCTAACCCCACTCATTCTCTCTCCTTCCCATGGCCGGCCAAGTGGCAAGAGGGGTGACACCTCATGCTTCCTCTTTTACACAAGGCCCCCTCCTTTCTACACAAATTCCATCTCCTTTACAATCATCCCAAACTATAAATTTCTTTTCAATTGCAAATCACCCCTTTTTCTTCCTCTTCACTTCAACAAGAGAGACTCCTCCAAAATCCCCATTTCCTCCACCAACCCTAGCACCAAGAAACCCCAAACTCTTCACCTCCATCTCAAGACTTCAAGAACTCATCAAGGGCTTCAACAAGGACTTCACCTTCAACCTCCAACTCCCAAGGCAACACCAAGATCTACTCCTTCAACTCAAGCTTCAACAACTTGGTGGATTGAAGCCATCTTCTCCTCCATTGGATCAAGCTCCAAATTGAACCCATCCAAGTGAGTACCTTACTCACCAAGACCTAGATAACTCCTCATATACTTGTGATGAAAATCCTTGCACACTTATACTATAAAAATTCCATTTTTAGGTCATCAAGAACTAAATCTAATCTTTCCATGTGAAATTATCTACTCTCCAAGGCTAGACCATCTTTTGTGTGCTTGTATTGGTAGATCAGGTCCCCCCATGACATAAAAATCCTATCTTTAGACTATTAAATCGAACCCCCCCAAAAATCTGACTTTTCTGCCTTAACAACAGCAGATTTCAGAGGATCGGTCGACCGGCAGTCGACCGATCACTCGACCGATGTGCACAACGTGCACAACTTTGAGCTGGCGGTCGACCGGCAGTCGACCGATGACTCGACCGGCTTAAGGAATTTGTTGTGGGCCAGTCGACCGGCAGTCGACCGGCCAAACCTGGAGCTCACGCACTTTGTACGGTCGACCGGCAGTCGACCGGGCCTCGACCGTTAGTTCAATTCCCAGTCGACCGGCAGTCGACCGGAGGTCGACCGATAGCCTAATTCTGGGCCAGAATTTCTGACTCTTTTCCCTTTCTGATTTTGGTCCTTCCCTGATACATATATGACATATTAGCCTTGTTTATGCTTCATACTTGTATTGCATGACATGTTACATAATGGATCTTATGCTTGGTTCATGTGAATGTACCTTGTACTTAGGGATCTATTACTTGTAGTACATCACCCTAGTCACCTCATCTTGTCATGCTTGTGTATGCCCACGCGATTGCTTGTCTTATTCTTGTACTTGTACCTTGCCGTGTTATTAATGTTTCCTTACTCTATAGCATGCGTGGCAGACCCTTCGAGGTCGTTGAACCCTAAGTTATTTCCTATGTTTCCACTTGCCTTACTTTATTACAGCCTTGTCAGTTATTTACTTCCTTTTAACACATGTATATCACATGACACCCTACATGTTATCACTTGACCCATTGACATGCCACCACCTTGTTAGACCCTCCGGTTATGTCATGATTGACCCGGTCAACTATTTATTCATTGTTATGTTTTATTGCTTGTTATATATCACCACCTTGTCATGCTATCCCTTAAACCAAGCATGATACATTTGACTATATGATTATCTTGTTTACGGGAACCCTGCCTTGTTTTATGGAACTAAGTGCCACACCATACTCGGTGGGGGCCACCTCTAGAATCCACTCCCTCAGAACAAAGTGCCACATGGAACAAAGTGCCACACCACACGGTGGGGGCCACCTCTTGAATCCATGGGGGCCACCTCTTGAATCTGTAGGGCTATTACTGTCATGTTCACCTTCTTCCCGTAAACTGATAATCCTTAATAAGCTACAACTTGTATGGGGTATGGGTGGAAGTGATGGATGCCGGAATGATACCTTGCTTATAGTAGGTGGGTGATACATGGTAGATTACTGTTAGTGGGACCTTGGGCCCACATTATATGACTGTTAGGGGACTTCGGGCCTCCAAACCGGTTCCAGGTGTATGGAACTACTATAAGAAGTGTTATCAGTTCTCCATCTACTTCCGATAACGACCCTCGACTTTCTTATATATGGATGTATGTGAGTTGGGATCGATACCGAGACACATACCTAGATATATGGGTTAGGCGAGTAATAATAATAAGAATTGATACTGTTATGAACATTGTTATGATTCTTGATATTCCAGGCATGTTTCCAGTTATGTTCCCAGTTGTGACTCTTATTATGATTTCCATGATTCCAGTGATGATTCCGGTCTTGACTATTACTTGTTCCTGTTTTGGATTTATTGTTGTACCTGCTATGTATTCTCGTTTTGACTATCGTATGATATGCAACTCTGATTCTTTACGCTTGATTTCCTGTGACATGAGATAAGGGTATATGTATGAGGGTTTCCTTGTTTGGATTATTCCTTCGATGTACTAGTCTCATGGGACAGTAACTTAAGCATATATAATCACTTTTGCTTGAAATCAGTTTTACTTGTATTTCCTGCTTTACGATTATGTTATGTCCGTTCTTATATACCATGCTTGTATTCTGACCCCATTCATGTCTCTTAGCCATTTGGCAGTAGTTCATATATTGTTATATGTCTTGACCCCTTGGATTTGCACATTCAGGTTCTGTAGCTAGATCGGAGTGGAGTCACCCACCGTAGATCGAGCTCTTCCTGCGAGCAGGCATCCCAGCTCCAGATCCTTGTGCCTGACTCCTTTTGACTCACGGGATCTCCATCCTACTCGTGAGCTCTTTTGTATTTTTGCTGTATATTTCACTTTTGGACTTGTATGATAAAAGACATATGTATTATGTAATGTTTATCATACCGTGATGACTTTGTATAGTACTTTTATGTTGGCATATGTGTGTATACCGCGCTTTGTGATGCACTCTGATCATTTCTTGTTGTACTTTATGCTTAGCGTATATACGTGGGGGCCTTTCCTGACCTACGTATATACGTTGCAGTGACGTCCCCGTATCTGTGGAATCGGGGCGTTACAGGTTGGTATCAGAGCTTAGGCTCTTACCTCTATAGTACAAACAAGTAGCAAATTCTAGTAATTTGCGGATGCCAACATCAATGTACAAAGTTGTCTAGTCCCTTTGAATTATCTCGTTCTTCTTGATTCCATCCCTCATATCCTAAAATCCTTCCATTTCCTTTTCCAGCTCCTTCCAGTCTATCCATACCTAGTATCGATGGAGAGGAGATCGGGTCGCAGCAACTCGGGATCAGCATCGAATGGAGCAGCGGGAGAGAGTGTGGATATATTGAGGGTTATCCAGATGATGATGGAAAACCAACAACAGCAGATGGAAAATCAGCAGCAGCAGACCGAGCTTCTCCGGCAAGAGATAGCAGCACCTAAGGGACAGAGGCCGGGGAACATATCAGACTTCAGGAGGCTGCAGCCAGCCATATTCACGGGTGGGGAGAAACCCTTGGAGGCTGAGCAATGGCTGACCGACACTTCAGACTTGCTGAATGCAGCCAGAGTTCCAAAGGAGAACCAAGTTGAGGTTGCCAAGATTCAACTGAAGGATATAGCCAGGACTTGGTGGCTAGCAGAGGAGGCCAGATTGGAGAAGCCTGTCACTTGGGACACCTTCTCCAAGAGTTTTTACAGCAGATTCTTCCCTGTCACAGCCCAGAAGGACATGGAAGAGCAATTCATCAGACTTCGGCAGGGGAGTAAGTCCGTGGATGAGTATGCCGCGGAGTTTCTCAGATTGAGCCGCTTTGCCCCGTACATGGTAACGGATGAGGAGAAGCGGGCAAGCAGATTCCAGCAGGGATTACAGATGGACCTACAAGTATTCTTGATGCCCCAGCAGCTGAAGACATATTCGGAAGTCCTTACCATCGCTCGAGAAGTAGAGCGTGGACTGGAGAAGAAGAAGGAGAATCAGATGAAGAGCCAAGCCAAGAAGAGGCCTTTTGAGTTGATGGATGAGGAGGATGCGGATAGGGCAACCCAGGGCCCGATGATGAAGAGACCATTCCAAACTCCTCTTCCTCAGATCACATGCAATTTCTGCCACAGGCCCGGACACTATAAGAGAGATTGTCGGGTGGCCAATGGATTATGTTTGGCATGTGGGGCAAGAGGTCATGCACTCAGGGATTGCCGGTACAGAAAGTTTGAGCATACGACACCAGTCAGACCAGCTCTTCCAGCTCCAGCACGTCCAGCTCCAGCACTTCCAGCGCCACCACTGAGGAGGAACCCTGAACCTGTTGATCGAAGAGTTCCATTTCCACCCCAACGGTATGATCATCAGCAGAGAGGGATGAGAGCCAGAGCAGATCAGGGCAGAGGCCAAGTTCACTTCATGACAGCAGAGACCTCAGGCGATGCAGCAGAGTGGGAAGACCAGTATCCAGACCAGGAGCCTTGAGGACATCATGGTAACCTCTACCCCATATCTTGTATTTGAGCTGATTATCTTTCTTAATATTTCTTTTGTCATTTTATCATTGTTCATTCTAGTCCTTCCTGTATTCATCTTATCCCCTGTTTTGGTTTTATGAAGCCTTTATTCGTGCCTTCGTCCTTCTTGTGTTCAATTTGCCCCTTAACGAAATTGCGAGGACGCAATTTTTGTAAGGTGGGTGGATTGTAATACCCCGTTCCCGGAATACGTACTTAGTTGCGTATTCAGATTTTCGATCGTATTTTTTTTCGATTTGTTTCCTATATTTATTCCGTATTATGAATTCCTTGTATGATTGTTTTATCTTGGTTGTGGATTCGTGGACACGGAGTCAGCCCTAGTCTGAACCGAAGGACCCGATCCTAGTATATTACCCGATTTGGCCTTTCCGGTGTTTAGATTTGACCGATTTCAGTTCCAAAGATTATTTTCCAATATTTTAGATTTTATATGATTTTCTGGAATTTTCTTGGATTAAAAGGAATTTCTCCAAAACCGGTGTCGGCCAGTACCGCTGACCGATTCCCGGATTTTTATTTTACAAACGGCTTGGAATTTCATGATGGTTCTTTAGACTTTATTTCTTAGAATCATATTTCTTACTTACATTCTTTTTCTGAGGATTTTATGATTTTATGAAAATTCCAACGGAGTCGGTAAATTATTGATTCCGGGATTTTTATCTTTAAAACTATAAAGTATTTCTTCAAACGGATTTCACTATTGGTCTTTATATATTATTATTGATTTTTGGTAATTATTTCGGGTCGTTCTGAGATACTTGAATTTCGGGCATTTTTCCAATAATTGCAAATTCCATTTTCCACCTTGTCATGCCACCTCATTTCCCACTCACACTTCACCTAACCCCACTCATTCTCTCTCCTTCCCATGGCCGGCCAAGTGGCAAGAGGGTGACACCTCATGCTTCCTCTTTTACACAAGGCCCCCTCCTTTCTACACAAATTCCATCTCCTTTACAATCATCCCAAACTATAAATTTCTTTTCAATTGCAAATCACCCCTTTTTCTTCCTCCTTCACTTCAACAAGAGAGACTCCTCCAAAATCCCCATTTCCTCCACCAAACCCTAGCACCAAGAAACCCCAAACTCTTCACCTCCATCTCAAGACTTCAAGAACTCATCAAGGGCTTCAACAAGGACTTCACCTTCAACCTCCAACTCCCAAGGCAACACCAAGATCTACTCCTTCAACTCAAGCTTCAACAACTTGGTGGATTGAAGCCATCTTCTCCTCCATTGGATCAAGCTCCAATTGAACCCATCCAAGTGAGTACCTTACTCACCAAGACCTAGATAACTCCTCATATACTTGTGATGAAAATCCTTGCACACTTATACTATAAAAATTCCATTTTTAGGTCATCAAGAACTAAATCTAATCTTTCCATGTGAAATTATCTACTCTCCAAGGCTAGACCATCTTTTGTGTGCTTGTATTGGTAGATCAGGTCCCCCCATGACATAAAATCCTATCTTTAGACCATTAAATCGAACCCCCCCAAAAATCTGACTTTTCTGCCTTAACACAGCAGATTTCAGAGGATCGGTCGACCGGCAGTCGACCGATCACTCGACCGATGTGCACAACGTGCACAACTTTGAGCTGGCGGTCGACCGGCAGTCGACCGATGACTCGACCGGCTTAAGGAATTTGTTGTGGGCCAGTCGACCGGCAGTCGACCGGCCAAACCTGGAGCTCACGCACTTTGTACGGTCGACCGGCAGTCGACGGGCCTCGACCGTTAGTTCAATTCCCAGTCGACCGGCAGTCGACCGGAGGTCGACCGATAGCCTAATTCTGGGCCAGAATTTCTGACTCTTTTCCCTTTCTGATTTTGGTCCTTCCCTGATACATATATGACATATTAGCCTTGTTTATGCTTCATACTTGTATTGCATGACATGTTACATAATGGATCTTATGCTTGGTTCATGTGAATGTACCTTGTACTTAGGGATCTATTACTTGTAGTACATCACCCTAGTCACCTCATCTTGTCATGCTTGTGTATGCCCACGCGATTGCTTGTCTTATTCTTGTACTTGTACCTTGCCGTGTTATTAATGTTTCCTTACTCTATAGCATGCGTGGCAGACCCTTCGAGGTCGTTGAACCCTAAGTTATTTCCTATGTTTCCACTTGCCTTACTTTATTACAGCCTTGTCAGTTATTTACTTCCTTTTAACACATGTATATCACATGACACCCTACATGTTATCACTTGACCCATTGACATGCCACCACCTTGTTAGACCCTCCGGTTATGTCATGATTGACCCGGTCAACTATTTATTCATTGTTATGTTTTATTGCTTGTTATATATCACCACCTTGTCATGCTATCCCTTAAACCAAGCATGATACATTTGACTATATGATTATCTTGTTTACGGGAACCCTGCCTTGTTTTATGGAACTAAGTGCCACACCATACTCGGTGGGGGCCACCTCTAGAATCCACTCCCTCAGAACAAAGTGCCACATGGAACAAAGTGCCACACCACACGGTGGGGCCCACCTCTTGAATCCATGGGGGCCACCTCTTGAATCTGTAGGGCTATTACTGTCATGTTCACCTTCTTCCCGTAAACTGATAATCCTTAATAAGCTACAACTTGTATGGGGTATGGGTGGAAGTGATGGATGCCGGAATGATACCTTGCTTATAGTAGGTGGGTGATACATGGTAGATTACTGTTAGTGGGACCTTGGCCCACATTATATGACTGTTAGGGGGACTTCGGGCCTCCAAACCGGTTCCAGGTGTATGGAAACTACTATAAGAAGTGTTATCAGTTCTCCATCTACTTCCGATAACGACCCTCGACTTTCTTATATATGGATGTATGTGAGTTGGGATCGATACCGAGACACATACCTAGATATATGGGTTAGGCGAGTAATAATAATAAGAATTGATACTGTTATGAACATTGTTATGATTCTTGATATTCCAGGCATGTTTCCAGTTATGTTCCCAGTTGTGACTCTTATTATGATTTCCATGATTCCAGTGATGATTCCGGTCTTGACTATTACTTGTTCCTGTTTTGGATTTATTGTTGTACCTGCTATGTATTCTCGTTTTGACTATCGTATGATATGCAACTCTGATTCTTTACGCTTGATTTCCTGTGACATGAGATAAGGGTATATGTATGAGGGTTTCCTTGTTTGGATTATTCCTTCGATGTACTAGTCTCATGGGACAGTAACTTAAGCATATATAATCACTTTTGCTTGAAATCAGTTTTACTTGTATTTCCTGCTTTACGATTATGTTATGTCCTTTCTTATATACCATGCTTGTATTCTGACCCCATCATGTCTCTTAGCCATTTGGCAGTAGTTCATATATTGTTATATGTCTTGACCCCTTGGATTTGCACATTCAGGTTCTGTAGCTAGATCGGAGTGGAGTCACCCACCGTAGATCGAGCTCTTCCTGCGAGCAGGCATCCCAGCTCCAGATCCTTGTGCCTGACTCCTTTTGACTCACGGGATCTCCATCCTACTCGTGAGCTCTTTTGTATTTTTGCTGTATATTTCACTTTTGGACTTGTATGATAAAAGACATATGTATTATGTAATGTTTATCATACCGTGATGACTTTGTATAGTACTTTTATGTTGGCATATGTGTGTATACCGCGCTTTGTGATGCACTCTGATCATTTCTTGTTGTACTTTATGCTTAGCGTATATACGTGGGGGCCTTTCCTGACCTACGTATATACGTTGCAGTGACGTCCCCGTATCTGTGGAATCGGGGCGTTACAACGTGAAGTCCCAATCAGCTTCTCGAGAACCCAAATACACTATATAGTTTCATACGGGTTGCATCACCAAATGGCTGCGCTTTTAAGCCTGCCTACATACCTTGCCCAAAGGATCAAGCCAACCATAGTTCATTGGAATGAGCTACATCAAGTTTAAGCACTTGTGACTGAATTTTCAGTAGCGAACTGACCTGGTTGAGTCATATGAATCTCCTTGATGCCGTCATGGAGAACAACGACCTTCAACTTGAGTTTGTCGCGGTTACAAACTTGAGATTCATGCTTCTTCACCTACTTCATGGTTTTATCTTGGTTCCTATGGCAGCAAATAATTTGACATTCTCATCAATGTCTTCAATCTGTTTAGCATCAAAACTGGCTATAAGATCTCCATCTGGTGTCACATCCGTGAAGTCTTCACTGATACCGAACCAACTAGAGATGGTGGAGTAGCATCAACGTCTACCCGCTGCGATACTTCCTAGATCTTCATCCTCTCAACCTGCTGAGAGACCATTAACTTCAATACTGAAGTCTCATCAAATGTGACATGCTGACTCAACACGATCTTCTTATTTTGCGGGTCCCATAACCTATAGCCTTTCATATTTCTTTTGACACCCCAAAATATAAATTTCTTTGCTCGCAGATTCAACATGCTATCTTTGA
Organism: Agave tequilana; assembly: GCA_038442645.1. NCBI lineage: Eukaryota > Viridiplantae > Streptophyta > Magnoliopsida > Asparagales > Asparagaceae > Agave > Agave tequilana. Next base: position 82,813 of record JAVJIF010018232.1, read on the forward strand.
CACTAAAGTAGGTCGGACTTTCAAATTCCCATAGCAAACCATGATCTTGAGCAGCTTTTTCAGACCAAACTTCTAGTGGAGTTTTACCTCCTATCGCAGTCGATGACAATCCATTTATGAGATGGCTAGCATACACAATCGCCTCAGCCCAAAACGATTTGTCTAATCGTGCATTAGACAACAAACACTGAGCCTTCTCCAGTAAGGAACGATTTATCTCCTTATCCAACCCATGTATTATATTTGTGAAGTGAGTACCAATATATATGTTCTGGCCAAACTGTAAGAATTGGTTCTTATATCTTTCAACATTATCAATTTATAGTTCTTTGATCTTCCTACCTGTCTGCTTCTCTATCATATCCTTCCACTTCACCATTATATTTAGGGCTTCACACCTTTATCTCATGTGATATATCCAACAATGCCTAGATAAATTATCAATAAAGAGACAAAGTACCTATGACCTCCAAGTGATGCAGTCTTACCAGGTCCCCAAATACTTACATGAACAAAATCAAGAAGACCTTCAGTGTGGTGAGTAGTGGTGCTGAATTTTACCTTCTTCTTGTCCAAAACGCCGTGTTCACCCAATTCCATATTGCAAATAAATGGACTTTCCAATGATCCCTTCTTTGCTGGAGCTTGCAAAGACTTTCACCTCCGTGTTCGACCTTCATCTGTTAGACCTGTGTGCAAATATCATCTAAAGAAATAGAAGTCTCCACCTGACCTGTAACTGTACTACCCTTTAAGTAGTAGAGATTGTTCCGACGGATGCCCTTCATAATCACCATTGAGCCTTTGATCATCTTGAGAACACCATCTCGTATAGATACTACAAGACCCAACATTTTCAAAGCACTAACAAAGATAAGATTCTTGTTGAGTTGAGGTACATACCTCACTTCTTTCAATTCTTGTTCTATCCCATCATCCATCTTGATACGGACTGTACCCATCCCTTCTACATTACACGGATGATCATCACCAATGACAGTGAACATCCATCTAGCTTCTCAAAGATAGAAAGCCAGTCCCTGTTCAGGCACACATGATAGGTAGCTCCTGTATCTAAGATCCACTCAGAACTATCTGGGAATCCAGCAGTAGGAGTAGTAACAGAGAAAGATAATACCTATGAGTCTGAGTCCGATACATCCGCCTATGAAGTACTGGCATGAGTACTGACCACCTGTGCGAGATTTGCCTCGGTCATCGACTCTTTCTTCTTACCTTTGGCCTTCGGACAATCAACCTTCCAGTACCCTAGCTCCTTGCATAAGGCGCACTGGTTCCTCTTCAGATCTCTGAAACCTGATTTGAACTTTGATCTTCCCTGATCACCTCTGCCCTTCTGATTGGAACTCCTGCCTCTTACCACCAATGCCTCTGCTGTTGTGCTCCCCAAAGAAGACAATCTATCCTGCCTCCTTACTTCATTTCACAAGAGCAGCAGACACCTCATTGTAGTTAAGGGATTTTCTTTCATTGATCAATGTAAGAGTAAAGGTCTCATACTCTTCTTCAGGAAAGAATTCAATAGAATTACTGCCTTATCTTCTTTATCGATCTCCACATCCACATTAACCAGGTCAGTAAGAAGCTTTGTGTAGCTATTCATGTGTTCATTTATAGAGATTCCTCTCTTCATCTGGAAACGATAAGCCTCCTTCTCAACTGCAACCGTGATTCGACGCCTTTCGTCATATGCTTTTCCTCCAGGATCTCCCACAACTGCCTCACAGATATTTCATGCAACACATGATACTTGATGTCTTGTGTCAAACAAGACGTGATCAAGCCACACGCCTGTAGGCTGTCTAAAAAATCACTAAAGACAAGTCATCAAAAAGCAGAGGCCAAACTCCAGACGCAGGGCTAATCATAGCCATCACTGCAGCGCCAAGACGCGAGGATCAAAACTCGCGTCTCAGCATCACTGCGGTACCAAGACACGAGGGTCGAAACCCGCGTCTCAGCGTCACGGCAGCGCCAAGACGCGAAGGTCGAACCCGCGTCTCAGCATCACTGCGGCACCAAGACGCGAGGGTCAAAACTCGCGTCTCTGCATCACTGCAGCACTAAGACGCGAGAGTCGAAACCCGCGTCTCAGTTATAACTGCCCTCGTTATTGGGTCAATTACTGCCCACGTAATGAGAAAGTTACCCCCCCATTATGGAGCATTTTTAGGGGGTACGTTCACCCCTGAAGCCTCTATAAATAGCCCCGTTTGCTAGGGAGAAGGGGTCGGTCGATCAGATAATTCTTGGAGAAGAATTCTGCCTGTGAGCTGTAGAAGCACCAAGACTTCCACCGAAAAGAAGAGAGAGTTCAACTCTTCAAACAACTTGCTGCGTACAAGTTAATCTTTGCCTACAATCTCTTTGAGATTCTTGGTCGACAGGAGCTGTGTTACTCCATCTGCTATCCAAAGAGAGGATTCCCAGAGGTCCTAACGCTCACCTTGTCAATGAAAAACAAGATTCACTTTCCATCGCCACACCAAGAACCCAGCATTAAAGAAAGGGGAGATTCAATTTTGAACATCTTCCCTCCCTTGTAGTCGGAGTGTTAATTCGTTGTAATCTTTCATTTGATTTAAGAAAATTTTACAAGGAACTTTCTCCCACCAAACAAGAGATGGCGACCCCGCTGGGGACCACTTTCTCTACTGACGAGCAAGTTGTGGCGCAAGGTGACGTCACCTGTATGGGAAAAACGGTCGAATCTGAAATCACCTAGAGGGGAGGTGAATAGGTGATAATGCTAATCTAGTGAACTAAATGCGGAATTTAAAAACTAATTGCAAATATACAAGATGCAAGCAAAAAGTGATGCACACAATCAAGCCAAGCATATAAGTATGAATGATCAATGTGATATGATGCAAGGCACAAAAGTAAAGAGAGAGAGAGATAGAGTAAGAGCCAAGGGATCAAGCGCAAACAATAAGATATGTTTCGAGGTTCGAGCACCCAGCTCTACATCCCCGCCTTCACCCAGAAGAATTTCAAGTCCACTAGCTTGTCCACAAGGACTCCCACAAAGGGAACCTCCACCGAGATTTGGGGCAATAACAATTACAAGGAGTACCCAACTCCTCCCTTACAAACACAACCTCCTCCTTGAGGCACAACTCCAAGCCAACAAACAATCACATTACAACTTGAGGGATTAGCACAAAGCAACACAAGGATCACCTCACAACTTGAGGGATATAACCTACTTGCATAACCTCCTCAACACAACGAGGGAAAGGCACAAAGCCAAGCAAAGATTGGGTTAACAACTTGGTGGACTAAACAACAACCACAAACTATTTCTTTCCCACACAAGGATCCTATAGAATGAGATAGTAGATGTAGCTCAAGTGTGGAGAAATCAAAGTGTTTAAAACAAAGAAAAATCACTTGGGAAATCACCACAAAGATATTGAATGATAGAACCAAACCAAATCCCAAAGACTATTTTTCTTTGAAATATCAAAAACACTTTCAAACAATAAGATTGATCTTTTTAGCACCAAGAAACTCTTTTTAAAACTTGTTTAAATACCAGAGAAAGATCAGAAATTTCGTCCAAAAAATTCTTAGTGAAACTGGCCATTAATGGGGTATTATAGGCCATTTGGAAACTAGCCGTTGGCAGCAGATCCTGCCAAAAATGAACTACCGGTCGACCGGTCGGTCGACCGACCAACGGTCACATTTTGACCGCTGGCAGCAACCGGTCGACCGTGCGGTCGACCGTCCCAGATACAGAGAGCAACGCTCTCTTTCCGGTCGACCGCTGTAACCCCCTGCTTCCCGGTGTACGTATCACCGTATCAGTACGCGATACGACGTATAAATTGATTTGACCTCCATAGTAGTCCGATTGAGCTGATTTCAGTTTTAAAAATTATTTTATAATATTTTTAGATTTTTTAGAATTTTCTGTAATTTTTCTAGATTATTTTGAAAAATCTCCGTAGTCGGTGTCGACCGATACCGATAACCGGCCTTACGATTTTTATTTCACAAATAGAGTAGAATTTTTAAGAATCTGCTTTTACCATATATCTTAGAATCATGTTATCTACAATCAGGTATTTTTGGGAAATTTTCTGAATTTATCAAAAATCCGGCCAACCGGTGTCGCCCAGTGCCGGTGACATCTTTCGGGATTTTTAATTTGCAAATCAGATAGAATTTCATCAAACTATTTTCATATTCTGTCTCAGAATAATATTCTTTATTTTCTGTAATTTTTAGGCACCGTTCGGAGCTAGTCAATTTTGGACCGAATTATAATATTAATTAAATATTATAAACACCCTTTTTCTCTTTTTCTTTTTCCCTTCCTCTTCTCCATTTCTCTGGAGAAGTCCACCACCGACAATCCCCACTGCCTCATCTCTTTCTCTCTCCTCTTAAAATCTCTTCTCCTCTCTCTTAATTTCAAAACTCTCTCTCTCTATTTCTCTCTCTAATTAAGCCCTAAGCACCTTTCTCTCTCCCCCCAAACTCTCTCCCTATCTCTCTGTTGGCAGCAGGCCGCCTCCGGCCTTGCTGCCGGCGCGCCCCGGTGGCTGGCGAGCCACCGGGCTCCGCTTCTGGCCGCCACCGCACCCAAGCCGAGCGTCACCGCCGCCGCCACCTTCTTTTCCCTTTCTTTTCTTTTTCTCTTTTCTTTTCTTCTTGTTCTTCACTGCTGCTGCTGCTGCTCTCTCCTCCCTCTCTTTCTCTTTTCTTTTCTTACCCTCTCTCTCCTCTCCTCTCTCTCACCGGACCGACGTCAGCACCGCCGGCGGCCAGGTCACCGCCGGCGGGCCCCCCCGCCGCCGGCCAGTGGCGCTGGCTGGCGATGGGCGCGCAGCAGCAGCAACGCCTCTGCTGCTGCTGCTGCTGTGTGAGTGTGTGTGTGTGAGAGAGTGTGTGTGTGTGGTGGTGTTGTGTGCTGTGTGGTGTTGTGTGTGTGTGTTGTGTGTGGTGTTGTGTGTTGTGTGTGTGTGTTGTGTGTGAGTGGGTGTGTGAGGTGTGTGTTGTGTATGTGTGCTGTGTGAGAGTGGGTGTGTGCTGTGTGTGTAGGGGTGTGTGAGGTGTGTGTGTGCTGTGTGTGTGGTGTGTGTTGTGCGTGTGTGAGTGGGTGTGTGAAGTGTGTGTGTTGTGTGTGTGTGGGTGGGTGTGTGCTGTGTGAGTGTAAGTGTGAGTGTGAGTATGTGCTGTGTGAGTGTGAGTGTGAGTGTGTGTGTGTGCTGCGTGGAAGTGTGTGGGTGAGTGTGTGTGTGTGTGTTGTTGGGTTCGGGTTCACACCCGAACCCACCATAATCCTATTGGTTGATTTGAAACCCATTACCCAATAAGCCCTACTCATTAACCCACTAACCCCACTTCCACTTAAGTCATTGGGTCTGGGTATCGGATCTAAACCCGACCTGTTAACCCGTCTACTCGTATCCGAAACCCAATAAAGGTAACTTTTCAGAAAACCCTCTTCTAATATTTCTTATTTGCATTTAAATATTTTATTACATATTTAACCCTATTTGTTATGATTAGTATTTGGGCGATATCGGGAGCATCCGGACTCCGATTGGGACGATTCTGGATCCGTTGCGATCGTGGGAAAGAGAGATACCTTCCTATGGATAGTTTGTGAGTGTTTTTTTATTTATAAATTATCTTTTATCATATTGATTGCACTTGGTTGCGTAATTAAAATAAAACATGATACCGGTAGAACAAACTGTAGACAATCATAAAACACTGTCATCACCATTGTACGTAGAATATACCTGGTACCTAATAGACGTAGAATGTAAGACAGGATGTCTATTAAGTCACGTCTATGTACCACTGACATTCGGCCCACCATGTATCGTATCGCTATGACACTACTCTGGCATAGGACATGGTATTACACGTGACACGGACTACTCTTACGACATGTGTTAGTGCAATGCATACATGTTACACGGATGAGGGCTATACAGCTATTGTCCACTCGTACACGGATAAGTACCGCATGTTCATCTTATTGTTAGCACTACTACACGGATACTGTAGTTCACTGTACTTGATAGTAGACACTGACCACTGTTATTACCTGTGCATGTTACATTGACATGACACACTTGTTATTTCGTAGGCATAGCCCACCGATACGTAGCGGCACCATTTCACGAAATATCGTTATGTCATGTATTATTATCCTCGTTACATGGATTCTCGACATATCACTGCACGGACTATCGCATTCCATGTTAGCAAGATCATCATATACATTTATGTCATACTTACATATTACAGATACACATGCATGTAATGTTTCTCACTTATTATCATATGACTCACCTGCACGTTACACAGATTATTGTTCCATGTTGTCGTATCCATGTTATATGATCGTTTCCTGTTAATGATATGGATATTCCTGTTACTGGACATGTGAGCTGTTGATGTGCGATATGTGGGAAGCCCACATCTATTGTTCCTATTCCCAGTATATTGTTCATGTTATCTTGTTCATGTTATATTGTTCCGGATTCCCGTTATATTGTTCTACGCTATCAACAGAGCTCAGGTCCAGATATCATGTTCACTGTATCATGTACAGTAGTTGTTCTTATTACATTGTATACTGGATATAGCAGATCATAAAGCTAACTGGGGTATGGGGAGACTTAACGGTTGATTAGATCTTATCGGGTGTGTATGCGTCGGGAAAGAAGGATTCGATTGTAAAATTCTTTTGATTGGATAAAAGATTACAACAGATCGGTCTTCCGATTACAAGGGAGGGAGGATGTTGAGTCTTGAATCCTCCCTTTGTTTAAGGCTGGGTTCTTCGTGTGGCGATGGAGAGTGAATCTTGTTCTCCGTTGACCGGGTGACCGTCTAGACCTTCGGGGATCTTCTCTTCGGCTGGTAGAAGGAGTAGCACAGCTCTGTCTACCAAAACTCTCAAAAAGAAGGTAGGCAAAGAGCAACTTGTACGCAGCAAGCTTGCTGAAGAGTTGAGCTCTCTCTTGCTTCTCTCTCTGTCTGCCTGGGTATAGTCTGTTGTCTATCTCTGATCTCTTGTGTTCTCCTCTCCTCATAGGGCGGGGCTATTTATAGAGGCTCCAGGGGTGAACGTGCCCCCTAAAAGTGCTCCACAATGAGGGGCTAACTTTCCCGCTATGTGGGCAGTGACTGGCCCCATAACCAGGGCGGTTATAACCGAGACGCGGGCCTTGGACCCTCGCGCCCTGAGGTTGAGATGCGGGTGTCGAGCCCACGCGCCTTGATGTTGAGACGCGGGTGTCGAGCCCACGCGCCTTGATGTTGAGACGCGGGTGTCGAGCTCACGCGCCTTGAGGTTGAGACGCGGGTGTCGAGCCCACGCGCCTTGAGGTTGAGACGCGGGTGTCGAGCCCACGCGCCTTGATGTTGAGACGCGGGTGTCGAGCCCACGCGCCTTGAGGTTGAGACGCGGGTGTCGAGCCCACGCGCCTTGATGTTGAGACGCGGGTGACCATCATTAGTCCTGCATCTAGAACCTGAAACTCTGCCCTTTTTAATGACTTGTCTTTAATGATTTTTAGACAGCCTACAGAACCCCCTCCAAAGTTTTCGATATTCCGCGGTTAACTGGGACGGATTTCGAAATACTTTAGATTCTAGCTGAGCTTACCCTTATGACTGGACTGTTAATGCTCCGGGTTTGATCTTATCTGGAGTATGGTCTTCGTGAGTGTACTGTAAAACTCTTTGAAGCCATCAGAATTGATCGAGTTGAGTGTTTAGATGCACAATCTAAACCTCCCCGATTGCTTTAAGTCTGTCGTGGGTGCACTTTAAGCCAGGAGTGGACAGTCATCTGCTTGTGCCAGTGTACTGTTGAACTGATTTGCAGAAGCAGGGACTGAACGCCAGTTCTTTGGAAGAGCAGAGATAGTACTGCTTTAAAGACGCGACTTTCATGGGGTGCGTCTTTTGGAAATGAAAACGCGACTGATATTCCATTGGGCAGACGCGATGCTAGGCCGGATTGGAAGGACGCGAACTTCGAAGAGACGCATCCTTTTGAGTAAGGACGCGACTTTCTGGACGCGACTATGGCTGTGCTGACAGGGCACGTCCATCGAAGAGGCGCACTTGCTGGGTGCGAATCCGTGCCATGTCATGAGTGCACCGCCACTTGTTCTAGGGAACCGACGGGACATCTCCTTTTGGCGCGCGGACTTCCCGGTATATAAATGCGCTGTCCACGCGTCAAGCGATGACTCGATGCCGAACCAATCGAGCCACGCGCCGCGTATCTTTGCGAATCTTCGTGCCTATAAATGGCAACAATCAGAGAGATATCTCTTTCGTCTCGAGCGCATCTGTTAGGGTTTTTTGAAAAAAGAGTCTTCTCTGTCCCTTCATTTCTTCATCATCCATCATCGGGTTCTTGATTAACGATGGCACCCAAGGCTAAGCCAACCGCATCATCTTCAAAAGCGGCCGTCGTCGAGGCCCAGAGGGGCGGTTCCTCCGCGCAGGAAGCCCCAATCTCAGGTATAATGCCATAGGCTTAACTTCGCCATTAATGGAAGTTCATGGATTCCTAAAAATCCCTCTTTTAAAGGGGAACCATCAGCACAGAATAGAAACCATGGCTGTTTCTCAGACGTGGTCTTTGAGTTGATAAACAAGGCGCGGGTTTGATGACCCCACCGCTTTTATCCACTTGGGGATGCGCTTGTTTATTGGATTTAGGGCGCCAGTAAGCCCTGCACTTCGAATTCTTCACTTAGAATATTTCTAATTGTGAAGGGTTCGGACGCGGACTTGATCCTTGCGTTCTGTGACATTAGGTGCTGGTCTTTTATGAATCTCGCACCTGAGTCCAAGTACTTAGAAAATTTTTTATAAGTCTTGGATTTCAAAACATAGACTCCCTGTTGGCCTCACGGTCGCGGATTTTCAGGTCTGGACGCGGATTTTGGCAATTTCTGCGTCCAGTATCTCTTCTGCGTCTGAACGCGGATTTTCAGGCCTGGACGCGGATTTTGACAATTTCCTGTGTCCAGTATCTTTTCTGCGTCTGAACGCGGATTTTCAGGCCTGGACGCGGATTTTGACAATTTCCTGCGTCCAGTATCTTTTCTGCGTCTGGACTATAGACACTTAACTTGTTTTAATGGATCTCTGATTTAAGTGCCATCTTCTTCTGCAGTGCAACACACTTCTGCCCCACTCTCCAAGAGGCGCCACTTCGGGCACGTAGGTGGTGCTGACCGTGATTTGACCTTTGTGCTGCAAAGGACTGTACCTGTGACTGCTGATGGGTCGCAGGAGCGCAGGAGGAGGCTCTCCAATGTTGACATGGCAACCTTTCGGGAGCTTATGACTGACGCAGCATTCATAACGGATGCTCGCGTTCCGCTGGAGAAGCCTGCCTTCTTCTTTGGAGACCGTATTAGCGAGGGCGGCTATTCCTTGTATGACGGAGATTATAAATGGCTCCGTCAGATAGGGGGTGAAGATTCTTTCTCCAAACATGGAGAGGATGTACCCACTGCCTTATCTCCAGCACATGTCTGTCCCTCGGAAAATGAAATGGGAACTCTCCCGATATGTCCCTGAGGTTACTCTTGGCGACCTAGGCTCCAAAAGGGTATATCGCCATGATAGTCATGATAGGGAGGTTCTCGGCCTGTTTCCAGGACTGCTCAGGACTGATCACCCAGTTGGAGAGACACCAAAGCTTGGCACCACCTTCCTCAACACGTTCATGAAAGCGGAGGGTGATTTTCCGGTCGAGTTCCGTTAGCCCGGGTGGATCCACTCCACTGAGAGGTATTGGTGGGGCAGGATGGTGAGCTTCGTCCTTGCCGACCTTAGAGGCTTGTTGGAGCAGGCGGAATTGTACCAAGCAGTCAGGGCTGTACAGTATGGTATCCCACCGAGCTCTCAAACTTCTTTGGGATCCTGGAGCGTTACAATCCTCTGACGGGGACATTCTTCACTCCGGTCGGGGAGATGGGTCTCGCCCTACATGAGTTGTACGAGGTCTCGGGGCTGGCAATGGGGGATTCTCCCTATGAAGAATACGTCCCAACCTCTGAGGAGCTTCACCTTATGAAGAAAGGGTCTCCTCGAGTATACGAGACTTACTGGGAGGTGTTATGTCACTTCCACATCTGCGGCCAGATAACCTCTTGGAGGGCGGGGGGAGTCAAGCAGCTGTCTTGGGCAAGCTACCTGTTCAATGGCGTCAACCAGAAAGACCGTCTGGTGACCCGATTGGCTCCCAGCTCCGACGATGAGATTGCCGACAGGATCAAGGCTTCTGTAGACTCCTACACTACGGAGTCGAACGAGGATGTTTTCGAACCTGACACGGTTTTCGAAAGCTTCCATCATCGAGCCCGGATCCCCATCTCCGATCATGCACTGTTGGCGGGCTTCTTAATGCTGTGGTTGAAGCGGTGTGTGGTGCCAACGCTGCCACATGAAGTCATTGTTGCCGACGTAGTGTACCCGGCGGTGCTCCTGGCTTATGGTAGGCCCATAGCTCTTCTTCCGGCCATGGCGGTGAGTATTCAAAGCGGGTTGCGGACGTTAACCCAAAATATGTGCGAGGCAGGGAAGGCCGTCGACTCCCATGGCAAGGTGATTGTTGACTCGGAGGGGAGGCCGACGATAAAGTGCCCCAACCCTCGGGTTGAGCTTCCCTACACGTACCTAATGGCTTGGTACGTTATGCACTGTTCCTCGCTGATGACGCCGGTGTCTTGGTGTGAGGGGTTTATTCCTTTCGTGCAGCGGTTGGAGGGTTCAACCTGGTGTAATACTTACATGTATTACATTCGTAAGTGCGTCATGTCGGCTTCGAACTACCAGCTTAATCGCTGCTTCCCTGCGATTCCTGGTGCATCTTTCGGGGAACATTTACTGACTCCGCAGGCTAAGATGACTTCACGAGGTTGTCAATGGGAGTTTTCTGGTGGTTGGTCAACATTCGGCCCGGGTATGTGCTTTTCCGACAAGGGAATTCATGCACGATCGAGCCGTATATGCCGAATCGCTTCGCCCGACAGTTCGGCTATGATCAACTATATGTCGGCAACCCCAATGCTCGGCTCGCCTTCAGTGGAAATCTGTTCGAAGGTGCTCGAGCTTGGTATTATAGCGTGGCCGGAAGGACGGAAGCAACTTTTCGGCTGCCTATCAAAGGGCCGAAGGGCCGTGCCAACTTCAGCTTCTGTACTTGGTACTTCCAGGCCAACCAAACACCAGATTTTGCTCCGGAGTATTCATGCATTGAGAGCATCAATGCAGGTTACGAAGCAAGGTCGGGGTCCACTAAACGCTCGCGAGGCGTCGAGCAGTATCTGAAGGCTCTGAAGGAGGTCAGAAGGGGGTCGAAGGAGGAGCCGCGAGCAGCAAAGGCTCGACAGGCGGTGGGTAAGCGTCCTCAAGGCTCTACCTCCACTGCTGAGCCTGCCCCAAAGAAGGTCCGGAGAGACTTGACGGCTGTAGTTTCTCCATCCGAGGATATCCCTCCTGGTGTTGAGGAACCGAGGGAAGAAGAGGCGGATGAGGATGATGCCCCCTTAGTCCATGCCCGCAGGTTGCGCAGCAGGGGTCCCAGGATTGTGGAGGAAGCGGAGCCTGCTGACAAACCCACCGCTGCTGACAAGGCCGAGCAGTTCGAAGTCGACATAAAGAGCGGAGGCGATGTTGAGAGGCCAGGGTCTCAGCTCAGCCCGGGCTTCCTCAACTTACGAGAGGGGAGATGAGGCACAGCGGCCGGAGGCCGACATAATGGGTGACGTTGAGATTCCAGGAGTCTCAACTCAGCCTGGGTCTTCCTCAGCTCACGAGAGGAGAGATGAGGCACAGCAACCTGGGTCTCCCAGTGTATTCATCTCCAGTGCTCGGACAGTTGACCCCAGCCCTACCACTGGGGTTTTGGAGGCAAGGCTCCGGTTGCCGAGGTCCCTCGCGTTGAACTGTCGTCTTCATCATCCGAAGAGGAAATCGATTTTGAGGATGAGGTCGACTTTGGCGATGAACCCGCTCCTCCTGATCCGAGTAAATTCTCACACATCTCGGAGGAGGAAATATATGGGTGTGAGCCGTTGACGACATCGCCACTAGCGGCAAGTATTCCTGCTGAAGCTGCTGAAGGTATACTACTTGCCAAACTCATCCTTTAACTAAGAGAAGGGTTTTTGACGTTTTTCTTTTTTTTTATTTGTCCTCGTGTTGCAGGGCTAGTCATGGTTAGCGAGGCTGCTGCTTCCTCCCAGATCGAGGAGATGATACAAGAACTGGCTCAGCAGGAGAGAGCTGAGTCTCCTCATACTGGGGTGCCTCAGGAGAGGGCAATCGTCGAAGTCGGGAGACCTCCACCCTACAGGATTCACCCAAGGACTCGCCACCTTTGGACCCCCAGTCAAGTAAGGAAATGTTGGTATAGATGTCTTCCTTTGCTGTCATGGCTAATATTCTCGTAATTTGCAGAGGGCATTGAGGAAGTTCAGGCAAGTGCAGAGAGCATTGAGGAAGCTCAGGTAGGAGGAGATTTGGCCGTCAGTGCCTGCCCGGAGACCACACAGCTCAAGCCTCGGCTGAGGAGGTCGAGCTCACTACCCTGTCATCGGCTGTGGAGGTTTCTACGGAGGTGGCACCCCCAGAAGCGCCAGTGGCTACTCTTGCTCCTGCCGTACCCGTGGTCAGTCCGGCTCCTGTACCGGAAGAATCGGCTTACATCCCTCACCCCGTGATAGAAAGGGGATCGGGGAGCACTTCGGGTGATGATACCATGGAGTTCCTGACACGCCAGACGGTGCAACAGTTTTTTATCTCAATGCGATCATGCATCGATTTCATCCTGTCTGGGGGTAGCTCTTTTGAATTCGCCCAGACGTATCTCGGAAACTTGGTCGAAAACATCAAGTTGGCCGGAGGCCCTTCACTAGCCCAGGCGTGTCTACTGCTGGTGGAGCGGCTGGGACAAGACCTGAGAGAGCTTCGATCCCTGGAGAATGCCAGCTCATTCCACGAGGCCCAGGAAACTCTGAATAGGCTCCTTGCTGCTCAAGAGCAAGAGCGAAGAGAGGTGGAGGAGCAGATAACCGATAACACCTGTCTTCTCGAAGGTTTCCAGGCTGATCATCAAAGGCTAGTAATCGAGTCCAAGGAATCTGAGATGATCATACAGGCTGCAAAGAAGGCTATCCTTGATTCTCGGGCTGCCATAGCCAGGGCCGAGGCAGTGATTAATATTAACGAACATAAGCTTGCTACCTCTGAAAAGAGGCTAGCGGAGTTAGAGGCTGCCAAGGCGCAAGTTGAAGCAAATCTCTCCGTTCGTTCGTCCAAGCTGGAATCCCTCCGAGTACGAGCGCAAGGATTTTTACCTGAGGTGGATCTGCGGGCCCAAGCTCTCATGGAGGCTGAGAAGGCGCGTCAACATGAGATACATCGCCTTAGAGAGCAAATTCGTTCCTTGGCGAACCAGGACCTTTAGCCTTCTCTTCTCTTCTTTTCTTTTTTGTAAGGAAAAGGACACTCTATTTACCAAGAGTGTTTGTATCTACTTTTATCATTTTTGAATAATAAAAGTTGTTGAAATTTTTTGTTCCACCTTCATTGCCTTGCTGCGGATGGATTCAATCCTTTAATCACAGTCTTTAATTGTGCTCTCCGGCTGACTGTGAATACTGAACTTAGGAAAACTAAGTTCTTTTGACGAAACGCAACGTAGAAAGAGATGCGGCTCTGAGGCACGCGATTCTGGCTTGCCAGTGAAGACGCGGTTCAAGCAGATGCGAAGGACGCGGTTTTGAGTGTGGTTCATTGGCCGCAATCCTTAACTCTATCCAGATGCAGAGTTCAGGATAATAAGGTCTTACGTCCCTTAACATTAGGGACGTGGCGCTGTAGACGCAGCTCCCAAGATGCTTGTAAAGGTGATGGGCTTTTTTCTGCTGAAATTATAAGCCTTAAGACGCAGCTTTATGAGCTTTCCCACTGGGGCCCCTTATAATGAGTCCCTTTTGTTGAGAGATGCGGATCGACTTTGAATCATCCAAGAGACGCGAAGGATCTTCTAACTTGGAATGAAGGAGGACGCCGATTTTTTTTGAAAAAAAAAGAGGGGACGCGGGTCTTTAGACGCAGCTCTCACACCTGCGTTTTGGCATGATTTCCCGGGCGTTATAAACAGCCTGTCATAAAGATTTTATGAAATCTTTGAACGTCAAGTCTCCGTTGACGATTGGGAACCCGCATCATCCGTTATTTCCCGAAGCGGTTTGTCCACGCGTCAGCTCTTCATTGGGCTTAGGCGTTAATGCTTTTTAATGCCAATATGGCGCTGGCGGTTGGAAACCAGCGTCTTCGACGCTTTCCGAAGCGACGCTCCACTCGTCAGCCTCCCATTGGGCTTTGACAGCCGTGCGGTCATTAAGGCCGACGGTTCCGATTGATGAACCATTAACTACGGTTATTATGGGCTGCCTATAAATAGGGGCTCTTCCACTCTCTTTAATAGTCCATACTTAGATTGTGTTCTTTTTGAGAGTGAGTGCTCTGAGAGATTCTGTCTTCTCCCTTTCTGAGAGACTCTATCTTCTCCCTTCAAGGACCCTATCAGGGGTTTGCCTTCATGGACGAAGATGACCCAGAGCTTCCATGCTTCTGTTTGGTCTCTTCAGTAGATTACCACTGTCAAGTGATTTCAATGATAGGAAGCGTCTCCATGAGCACCTTTTACGTCCGCGCCTCAATGCAGAGAGTTCAACTCTTAACAGAGGCCTCTGCGGGTATGCCATGTCCACTTACAATGACATTTTATATTCAACCAAGTTTGAATTTTAGTACATCTCTTAAAGAGATATCATCTGGACTTTCCTACGAAGTCGTGGTTGGTGCATTCCTCTTCTGAAATTTGTGCCATCGACTCAAACTTTTTTGAACGCAAGTATTGAAGTCGTTGGTACCTGGCCACTGATTTGGAAGAATTTCAATTCGGGTCGAAGGTTTCAGGCCTGAACTTTTGCAACTCCTGTTCCTCCAACAGAGAGATGGCAATTTTTTTTCGCGTCTGATTCTCTGCGCGCCTTGTATCTTAGACGCGGATGTGGAATTAGGTCGCATTTGAATTCTGTTGTCGCAGGAATCTGGCCCAGCTTGCGGGTCATTCCCGCGTCTGCAGTCTTCAGCAATAACCGCGTTTGTGACTTAGTTTTCTTCTGTCGAAGTATACTAAGCTCTGAATTGTCTAATTCCCTGTTTGCTTCTTGCAGGTAGGCTTGATCATCCTATTTCACGTTCACTGGGCCCGTGGGAGAATGTATCGGCCGGCGAACTTGTTCGATGTTCGTCCACAAGGGAAGAAATCATAGTCTCCGTCGTCCACAAGGGAAGAAATCACGATCCCTGACGGGGACTTAACCCTCGTCAAGATCTCATTGGACGCGATGCACCAGTCATGCTTGCGGGCTGGTCACGGTCACAGTGGGTATGGCGGCGGGGGTTGCAGTGGATACAGTGGTGGGTAGCATCCTCTGTGAGGTCTTAAAACCTCCTCTCTTACCCCAGAAGTGACATCGAGGAAACTCCATGCTCATTAAGCGATCTTCTGGCGAAAGAGATGTTCATCAGGAAGGATCATAACCCGCCACTTTGGATGGAGATGTTCGACGGATCATAACCCGGCTTGCAGGTGGGATCAGAAGATTCTGCTGCCACCAGACCTCAAGAACCACCATTGTTCTCGGTCAACCAGAGGCTTCTTCGATGTTTACATCATGCATCGTGGTGCAACCAGCTTCTGATCGTTGCCACAATGTCCGATCCTGCTTTGGCGCCCTTCCAAGCATCCTGTACTCGGAATAACATGCAGCTGAGGAGCGAGTGCAACCTCTGAGAGAGAGAGAGACTTCTTTATACTCCTTAACTGTAACACTCAATCTTATTGTATAAGAGAGCGTTTTTGTATCACTTCATGTGCCTGGATATAAATAAAAGTGACACTTTTCTTTTTCTCCTTCTATTGTCTTGAATTTTTTTTTTTGGTCAGACGCATAGAAGCAAAGGACTTTGACTTGTTAAAACTATGATGATAATTTCAAACAGTCAAACTTTTTAGAGAGAAATCCTATTTTTGGAACTCTCCAATGCTGTCAGAGGTGTAATATTAACTTGACAGGAGATAAGATAATTTTGGGGCCTGTCAACCTATAAAGGAGAATGACAAGTGGAACTCGTACACCCAGGAAGATGGGCCTTTATCAAGGTTTAGGATTCACTTGATTAAGCTCAGCTGGGGATTTGAAGGAAAACACTGTTAATGGTGTAGTATTAACCTAACAATGTGTTTAGGTAGACTTGTTATTCTATTGAAGAGAATAGCAGTGAATCTAGATCCGCGGAGAATCTAAGAGGTTTTTAACGTTAGAGATGTGATATTAACTTAACGGGTTGAATGTAGTCCTGTCAGAAATATGATGTTAACCTGACAAGGATGTGAGTCAGAGGTGTGATATTAACCTGACTCGAAATACTTCAGTTTCATTTGGGAAAACAGAAGTGTCACTGACATAGGTGTGATGTTTAACTTGACAGTGAGGGTGATGCTAGAGGTGTAATGTTGAACCTGGCATTGGTCATCTCGACTCCGATACGGAAGTTCGAGGGAAATTCATTGTCATAGGTGTATTGTTGAACTTAACAATGAATTGATGCTAGAGGTGTGATGTTGAACTTAGCATCATCCATTTCGGCTTCGACATGGAAGTCTGGAGGAAAGTGACTGTAGAGGTGTGGTATTAAACTTGGCAGAAACTTAATGTACTGTTTAGAAGTGTAATGTTAACTTAACAGTAATTGTCAGAGGTGTGGTATTAACTTGACAGAAATTGATTTGCGATATGAGCAATTTGAGGACCTGTCATTCTATTGATAAGAATGGACAGGTGGAGTTTGAAGTGCCAGAGGTATAGCGTTAACTTGGCAATGACTGTATCTTGTAGGCCTACCATTCTGTGGATGAGAATTGGTAAGGGATTTTGGAGGGGAGAGTGGAGTTGAGTCCACTTAGGATTTTAGCAAACCCTCAGTTATCAACGGATTTGATATGCCTTTACCAACTACCGTTTGAGCTGGGCTAGCCATGCTATTCCCCTTAGCATGATAAGTTGTCGAGACTTATGTGGGCTTAGAGGCCAACCATTTTCCTCTATCCTTAGCCGTCGGAGGCGTCGGATGTTTTAATGAAGAAATTCTTCTTGTTTGATCAGAGGTGTAATTTTGAACTTGATCTGAGGAAGAACACTATCTAGGGATAGTATTTCTTCAAGAATCTGCTATTGATCGGCATCATGAGTGTATCGCCATTTGAAGTTATGAGACGATATGAACCCATTCGAGTAGACTGACTCTACTACAAATGGCCCTTCCCATTTGGGTTGGATTTTCCTTTTGTCTTGTGCGTCATTACCATGGGTCTTTGACGACTAAGACAAGATCGCCTTTCTTGAAAGTTCGCACTTTAACTTTCTTGTTGAAGGCTCTGGTGATTCGAGCCTGGTAGAGCTCGATTTGCTGTTGGGCCTGTAGACGCCTATCTGTTGGCCCAATGGCCTTCCACTCTAGTTTTGATGATGATCAACACTCATGTAGTTATGTTTACTAATATTCTTGTGTTTCTAAGTTTCAGATCATTAACAGGATATTAGTTGATGATTAGCTTCAACAAGATGATTAGAAGCTTATCATGGTGATTCCGGTGCCAAAGCATAAAGATCATACCTTTGCACTTGAGAATCACGGAGTTTTGGAGCAAGTCTACTTGAAGATGAAGATCGTCAAGAAGACTTAGGTATCCTAGTTTAGATTATGAGTTTTAGATCCATTTGTAAAGCTTAGTATAGTTGATATGCTCAAGTGCACAAATCCACACGTTTTATGTTTGAGTTTTGGTTTTCATGAATAATAGATCAAACAAGTTTACCTTATACCTATGTATATTAGATATGTTCTAGATATACATACATGCTTTAAACTTGCTAGACAAATTTATTTTGACTATCCTATTCATGTTTTGGAAAATCAAGTTTGATAAAAATACAAGTTTTTGTTTTTGATAAAATTTGCAAGACTCTAAAATGAATTGATATGTTGATATATTGTCTTGAAATTTTTATCACATGTTTATGTTTTTAACATAAAATGATAAACAAGTTGTATGGATTTTCAGAAATAATAAAAGATTTTTATAAAATATTTTCCCAAAATTTCTGACCTTGTTTTTGTGCTGACAGGCTAGTCGTCGACCGTGCCGGTCGACCGCACCAAGGGCCGTCGACCGGGACGGTCGACCGATGTGCCAGATGTGCACGTCTGTTAGGCACATAGCCGGTCGACCGGGCCGGTCGACCGAGTTGAGAGCTCTGCTCTCGGGATTTTTTCGGTCGACCGGACCGGTCGACCGCTATTGCCTAACGGTCACATTTTTGACCGTTGGCGGTCGACCGGGCCGGTCGACCGGTGGCTGTCAGAACTGCACATCAGCCTAACGGCTATTTTTGTATATAGGGGCTATATAAACCTCTCTTGGGGGATTTTGGCCAAGTTTTTCAAGAAGAAAAATACCAGTTTTCTGAAGTGTTTTAAAGAGTTTTAAAGAGTTTTAAAGTGCTAACAAGATTTATTCTTTGTGTTTTTGGGTTTGGAAAAATCAAGAAATTGAATTTTGGGATTTTTGTATTGGCTTTCATTCTTTATCTTTTACAAGAAATTTCCAAGTGTTTTCTTTGAGTTCTTGTTTTCCAAAACACATAGTTTCCACACTTGAGCTATCATACTATCCTAAACTATTAGGATCTTGTTTTTGTGGAAAAAGAAGAAAGAGAGAGTTTGAGGTTGTGTTGTAAACCTCTTGTGTTGTAACCCTCCTTTTATTTATGAATCCCTCTTCGGTAGAGGTGATCGGAGTGGTATTGTTTGGATCCCTCAAGTGTGAGGTGATTGGGATTGTGTTTGTAAGCTCTTAGGTAGAGGTGTGGTTGTTGGTTGACACCTCTAGTGTGAGTTGTTGTGGTTTGTATTGAGAGAGGAGTTCGGTACTCCTTGAGTTGTAGAAATCCTCTTCGGTAGAGGTTCCCTCGGTGGGAGTTGAGATAGTGGAAATCCTACACGGTGGTGTAGGCGGGATGTAGAGCAAGGTGCTCGAACTCGAACAAATCTTGGTGTTTGCGTATTGATCCATGTCTCTCTAACCCTCTCTCTTTACATTTGTGAAAGCATCATACTTTCATAGCATTCATATTATATACATTGCTTGTGTTGCCTTGCATCTTTCATATTGTATTTATCCTTGATTGCTTGGCTTGATTGTGTAACGCCCCGGTCCCACGGATACGGGACGTCACTCACTGCGACATATATACGCAGGTCAGAAAGTGCCCCCACGTATATACGCTAAGCAATAAGTACAACAAGAATCAGAGTACACGACAAAGCGTGATATCCATACATATGCCACATAAAAGTACAAGTACAAGTCATCACAAAATATGATAAAATATTACCATTACATGTTTCTTTTATCACACCAAGTCCAAAAGCAAAAGATACAATATAACACAAAATGCTCACGAGTAGGATGAAGATCCCGTGAGTCAAAAGAGAGATCTGGCACAAGACTGGAGCTAATCGGCCTGCTCACTAAAGAAAGCTTGATCCTCGGTGGATGGCTCCACTTCGATCCAAGCTTCAGAACCTGAATATGCAAATCCAAGGGGTCAAGACCTCATAACATAATCAGGCTACAGCCAAATGGCTAAGAGACATGAATAAGTAAGAGGGAACAGTATGATACATGTAAGTCAGCAAGTAATAGGAGCATAAAGAGATAAGTTCTACATATAAGAATCCACAATTGACGTCTTATTATTATTACTTGTCCTACTATAATATCTAGCTATGTGACCCAGCGTCCCAGCTCACATAGATCCATATCCTAGTAAAGCAAGGTTGTTATTGGAAACCAGCGGTTGTATCGACGAACTATGTTTACAGTGGATCCCGTACATGCCCGGGATAACGGTCCAGGATTGTTCCGTTGCTTGGTGACGGAAGCCAGCCGCTAGGCTAACAGGAGGGACTTAAGTATGCCCTTTATCATGATAGTATTCAGGAAGAGGGAGCAAGCACTCCCCTCGGTCCCCTGGTGGCCGACAGGTCAGACCGAACATGAGTTGCACAACATTCCTAAAACCACTGTAAACACGTACACATATCGATATTCGCATGTTTTCCCCCGACCCAATATAAGTTGGTCTATTTTATACAAAGTCAAGTGTATCATGCTTGGTTCAGGTGATGGCATGATAAGTGGTGATGTCCATTTATTAACAAGTTATGAATGAGACTACACAATGATAAGTCATGAAGTGGAAATATATAATAACAAGTCATGGTGTAATATGAAGTAATATCCATCAAGTACATGTCATGAGGTATCAGTCATGAAGCACAAGCAACAATAATACCTAGCACATGAACCAATGATAAGATCCAAATTCAGAAAGAAATCAACTAAGTAAACAGTTAGAATTAGTCGACTAGGTGAAATGGTAGTCGACTAATAGGGGTCCTAAGTCGACTAACAGTCTGGATTAGTCGACTAAAACTGGGTTCCATAGAGTTGGATTCTGGTTTCGGAAAAGTTAGTCGACTAGGTGGAATGGTTAGTCGACTAACAGGGATATAAGTCGACCAACAGATACCTAATTCGACTAAGTCTGTGATACAGAGAGTTGGGAATTTATTTCAGGGAAGAAGTTAGTCGACTAGGGTCAAGGATGTAGTCGACTAAGGGTCTCTAGTCGACTGGTAATTTGGTATAGTCGACTAAAACTGTGTTCCAGAAAAAGGTTACGTTTCAAGTAGATGGGTTAGTCGACTAATACCTAGGTTAAGTCGACTAATCGCCTAGAAACAGAATACGGAACAGATTTTTCTGATGGTTTTGTGTTTGATGTCTAAAAACATGATTTTGAAGATGTAAATATACAAGATATGAGAACACAAGTGTACTAGGAATTAGACAAGTCTTGGTGAGTGGAAATACTCACTATGAAGGTTCAATCGACGTTTTACGAGTTCCGAAAAGGTTGTTGTCGACGAATAGCGCCAAGGTGATCTTGGCGGCGAAGGAGCTACGATCCAAGTTCCAAAATGGTTGCTTGGTGAGATGGGTGTCCTTTTGGTGTTCTTGGAGTTGGGGTTGAGGTTGAGATGAAGGAGGATTTTGGGTGAAGGCTATTTCTTTGTTGAAGTGAAGAAAAGAGTAATAGAAATGTAAAGGAAAGTTTATATAGGATTTTGATTTTGTAAGGGAGGTGCAAATAAGGTCATTGAGTGGGGTTTTGTGAAAATAGGGAGGGGATGAGTGTCCTCTTCTTGGCCACTTGGCCGGCCATGGGGGAGAGAGAGAGAGTTGCATTAAATGAGGAAGTAGGTGGGAGTTGGTGAATTTTGGAGAAAGTGGAATATTGAAAATTGGAAAATGGAAAGTTTGTGGTTGTGGAGGAAGGAAGGAAATTAAGAAAAGGAAAAGGAAAAGAAATTATAAATGAAATATTTTTCTCTGATTAAAATTTGAAAGACAAATTCCCGGGTTTAAGTCGAGGATGCGGAAAACTTTTCGGAAAATACCGAGATCGTCCGAAATTCAAGTATCTCAGAACGACTCGCAAAATTTACTAAAAATCAAGAATATATTTTAAGACTCATGGTGAAATTCGTTTGAAGAAATAATTTATAGTTTAAAACTAAAAATCCCGGAATCAGTTATCTACCGACTCCGTTGGAATTTCATAAATTCATAAAATTCTCAGAAAAAGTATTTAGATAGAAATATGATTCTAAGAAATAAAGTCTAAAGGACCTTCTAGAATTCCTAACTGTTTGTGAATTAAAAATCTGAGAATCGATCAGCGGCACTGGCCGACACCGGTTTTGAAAATATAATTAATTCAGGAAAATTCCAGAAAATCATAGAAAACATATAATATTGGAAAATGATTTTAAAACTGAAATCGGTCAAATACAGGAAGTAAATCGAAAAATACGATCGAAAAACTGAATACGCAACTAAGCACGTATTCCGG
>JAVJIF010018233.1:0-27500 GCA_038442645.1 Agave tequilana
GATTCCTGTGGAAGTCACAACAAACCCTAGGAATTTGCCACTGGCTACCCCAGGAAGGACTTGGTGGGGTTCATCTTCAATTGATGAGCCCGCATGATGTCAAAGACCACCTTCAGATCAGCTATGTGATCTCCTTTAATGCGACTTTCACCGCGATGTCGTCGACATAACATTCCACCGTTTTGCGTATCTGCTGATGGAAAATGGCATTCATGCCCCTTTGGTAGGTTGCCCCCGCATTCTTTAGACCGAAGGGCATGACGGTGTGTAGCAATATACCCCTAGAGGTGTCCTGAAGGAGGTGTGCTTTTCGTCATCGGGATACATCTTGATTTGATTGTATCCTGAGAACCCGTCCATAAAGGACATTCGCTCGAATCCACAAGTATTGTCAATCATGACATCCGTGATTGGCAATGGGAATTCGTTTCTTGGGGCAGGCCTCGTTAGATCGCGGAAGTCGATGCAGATCCGGATCTTCCCGTTCTTCTTGGCAACGGTACGATGTTGGCTACCCAATCGGGATGCTGTTCCTCCCTGATAAAGCCAGAGTCAATAAGCTTCCTGACTTCTGATTGGATTGCCTCCATTATTTCGGGACGGAACCGTCGCTGCTGTTGTTTGACAGGTTTTACGTCCGAATGATGTTGAGGCGGTGCATGGCACTTGTGGATCAAGCCCTGGCATGTCCTCATAGTCCAGGCGAAGACATCTATATACTCTTGTACAAGAGATATTAGATCCTTCTTCTCTGGAGGCGACAAGCCGTCACTATGAAGATGAGCTTGGGGTTGTGCCTCATCTCCTAGGTTGATCTGAACAACCTTGTCATCTGTGGGTGGCTCACGCTGTTCAAAGCGGATATCCCAAAGAGCATTCAAATGTTTGATCCAAGGATCTGTATCAGGTTGGATCATTTCTTCATCTTCATCTTCCAGATGGCCTGTTGAAACCATGTTTACTGAAAGACCTTTGAAGATGTTGCCGACACTGACATCTGATTCCCACGACGACGTGTCTGATGAGCAGTCATGACTTGACAGTCTCTCCGAATCAGAGGCTGATGGCACTGGAGTTGATATATAGCCCAACCCCCCGGCGCGTCTGATGATAGTAATCAGGGGTTTTCCCTTTGGTACAAAGGATCGAAGCAGTGTTCTTCTTCCTTTTCCGAAGTTCAACCCAGGCCTGTTGGCTAGATCATACCCATGCGCTTCATCATCCTGAGCGTTTTCGGTTCATAATGATCGAACTGAGGGGATTCATCCTTACCTTCCGATTCTTCGTGGGCATTGCTCAGACGCGATTCGCCCAAAAAGTATTGGTCTTTGGCCTTTTCGTCTGGCTGGAACCATGAATACAGACTCTTGCGCGTCTCCATTATCCTGGTACGTCCCGAAGGATGATTTTATTGGTACATGCAATGATGTCAAAGCATCCATTGCCGACCAGACATCCTCATCTACGTCGGTACTAGTATCCGACGGTATTGAATCAGACTCACACGCAGGGAAATACGCGAAATCTAAGTCTTCATTAAATACCAACCGCCTGCATCGTCGGCGTATCAACATCGAGCTTATTAGTGCTCTTTACAAGTGGTTCCAACTCCCACAGGCACTCTTCTTTCTCGGCTCAATGTCAGCTTCATTACCAGAGTCTGGCTGCTCTGGTTGTGGGGTTTCATTAGTCTCCTCCGTTCCTGATATAAGAGGGAGTCCGTGAAATAATTTTCACCCTTTAAATGGATGCCTTTCGGCAATCAACGTTGGACCTGTCCACTCTCGTCAATGTATTTCATAACTTGGTGGAGAGTAGAGGGAACGATGGAATTGCGGTGAATCCATGGTCGTCCAGCAACAGGTTGTAGGAAGTGTCCGCGTCAATGACGTAACACGTCACTTCTGACTTGAGGCTCCCGATCTGGCATTTGAGCTTGATCTTCCCCATCGGGGGGAGCTGTTGGCATTGAACCCGTAAATAGTCGTCTGGGTAGGGCTCAGACGAGGGTAGGAATGCCTAGAAACTGCATAACCCGGCGAGGTATGATGCTTAGCGCAGACCCTGGTCTACCTGGATGCGGTTCACCTCGGATGACCCAATATACCCTGTGAAGTATAGGGGTCGGTCATGCTTCCCTTTAACCTGCATGTCATCTGTTGTGAAGGTGATGCAGGGAGCATTTGGGGAGGTGTGGAGGCAATCCTCTACATCTTCCTCCCTTGGCACGCGGGTCATAAAGACCTCAGCATTTGCCAAAGCTTCTTGTAGAGCCTCTCTGGTTGACTTTGATAGCCTCAGGAGCTCATACAAGGTAATGCGTGCCGGATGTTGGCTAATTGAGCCAAGACATCAAAATTGTAAGGTGTCGAGGATCCTTCGTTATACCTTTCGCAAGACTCGAGAAAATCGAGTTTCTTTCTGCTTCTCCCCAGGCTGTTTAGAGAGGGCTTTGCTGGCTCTGCAGCTGGTTGTGGAGGAGCTACTGCTGTCTCGCCATACTGTTTCAGGTATGCCTGCCCCGAACGGGTTCCTGCCGTTGGTGGGTTGGGTTCCGCGGCCAGGACTATTGTCTCCTCTTCCGAGTCAGTCAGCGAGGGGAACATCAGTATCCGCTTCTCGGAGAAGCGCATATCACATGGCAAGATGAAGCTTCCTTTGCCTTTGGACTTCCTGTTGGTCACAGTCGTCCATTGTTGCTCGTCGACGAGGTCAGGGTGGACCCACATGATTTCCCCTCGAGGTGTAGGGACGGGTACCAAGCCTTTCTCCCGCTGCTGATGAGGGTCTGTGTTGACCACCCTCAGTTCTCCTTTCGGGACAGAGATCACCCCCACGGGTGTCGGGGGTCGTGTCCCAAACTGGAGAATCGACGTCATGTTGGCCGTCATCTTCTTCTGCTCCGGTCGGAGTTTTAATACCTCCGCGTCAATCAGAGCTTGAAGGATGTCCTTAAAGACGTAGCAGCTTTGGTAGGATGTCCGAGCATCCGGTGGTATAAGCAGTAAGTGGGATTGTCGGTCTTGCCGACTTCCTCCGGGCGTCTAATTTCAGGGAGCTTCAGTCGATTGCTCTTGTTGAGTAGCTTGAAGAGCGAATCGACGTGTTCCTCTTTGAAGGAATACTGCTTGTTGGGGCGTGGCTGGCTTGAAGAGCCACTTGCCCTGCCTGTTTGAGGTTTGGTGGGAGATTTGGTCTCCGTCGCCAAATTATCCTTCCGCTTCGTCTGGAGGGAGGTGTCTGGTGCCGCCTTGTCGACCTCTCTAGCCTGGGCTTGCCTTCTTCCGCTCTGACGCGGGCGACAATCTCCTCAGCCTGTTCACCTTGCTGGACTAATTGTTTCCAGGTGCGGCTTTCAGCAACTCCTATTTGAGCAAGGAGTGAGGTTTGGAGATTATGGCGACATGTTTCCACCAGGGTGGCCTGGGTCATGCCGCTTGGACATCGGAGTGCCATGTTCCGAAATCTTTCTACGAAAGACTTGACGGACTCTCCCTTTCGCTGTTTGTAGCTAAAAGGGTAGGCATTGTGACCTCCGAATCATCTTCGAAGAAGCGTGATAGAAACAGCTTCTCCAAGTCGCCCCAGTTCTTGATGGAACCTTCCGGAGCTTCATAAACCACTCAAAAGCCAACCCTTTCAGGGTGCCGATGAACAGTCGCGCCAGGATGGCGTTATTATCTACCACATTCCCGGTCTGGGATTTAAAGTAGTAGATGTGCTGGTTAGGTGACCCCTTCCCGTCGAATGCTTGGAGGGTTGGAGCCATGAACTTAGGAGGGTATGGAACTAAGTCCCACTTAGCCGGATAGGGCCGGACCACTCCAGCTTCTTGGAGATCTTTACGACTGGCAAGGGCGTTGAGTCGTTGCTCCAATTGACTCATCCTCTTAGCATGAGTCTTCTCCTGGTCTTGGTCGCTTCTTGCCTGCGACGAGGGCTTGGACACATCCGAGGTAGATCGTCGTGTCTCGTCAGAAGATTCGGAGGGTGGGCTTCCTCCCTTTCTCCCTTTCCCCTTCGGTCGTCTAGGAGGAGATCTCGCTCTTTCTTCAAGCAATTTCTCAAGCATATGCTTGAGGGAGTCAATGGATCTCTGTTGAGAGGCGATTATATCCATCTGGTGCTTCTGCGTCTGTTCTAAACGCCTGGCCGTCTCCTCAGGAGTGTCTGCCATGTAGGCGGAAGCCTCCTTCTCGACGGAAGAGTTTGAAGCCTGCGACTCCACTATAGCGGAGTGAGAACACACCCATTCTAATGCCGCGGGCTAAGGCATTATAGTCAATTGGGGGAATGGCCCCTGTCCGGGTGCGAGTGTGTTGATACACCCCCTCCGGTTCAGAGTCAGATTCCTCTGAGTTGACCATTAGTTGTTTTCCCTTGCTTCTGCTAGTCATGTTTGCAGTAAGCTCCGGGTATTCAACATCTGAGAAGGTTCTCCTCCTGTGGGAGCGTCTTCTTTTGGCTGACGGGGGAATCAGGGTCAGCTGTCTGATTAAGGACTGCTGGTGCACGCCTGATCCATAATGGCATCCAGAGAGCATATGAATGAGTTGCTGACAGCAGCATGACGAAGTGCTTGATTGGCACTTCTTTTCCTTGTCAAATAATCCCTCAAATCCGTGGGAGAGGGATTAAATAGACTAGCCTCGCGACGTGGAAGACGGGAGGAAGTCATGCGCTGTGCTGTCTGGACACAGGTTTCAGAAACGCGGCTGTCGCGTCGCGGCTGCGTCACGCGCGTCTGGCGTCTCTGTTGATATGAGACGCGACTTTCGCGTTGCTGTCTGCTGCGTTGGAGCAGAGAGACTTGGGAGAGAGTGGGCTGCTGGGCCCCACGCCTGTGGGGCGCGTGCTTCCTGTGTTTGACGAGACGCAGAAGCTTCGCTTTGGCGTTTGGCAAGTTGGTCTTCAGAAGGCTCAACTTGGGGAGTCTCGCGTTTGGGTCGCCAAACGCGGATCTCTCGCACTGGACGAGGTGCGGGCAAGGCATCGAATTGTGCACTGCGTCCAACCCCAGTCAGAAAACCAACGGTTCCGACTGAGTGTTGACGCGCGCGTCTTCTCTGTCGACGCTCGGCATTCCGATTGCGCCGTGGAGGAAGAGAGAAGCCAACAACTTCCTGGTTTGTAGAACCAGGGGTGTTTGCCACGCGGGTCTCCTGAGAGACGCTGACGCGGGCGTTCTGTGCGACACGGTGGATCGCACCAGTAGATGTGCGGGGACCACGCGGGCCTTCAGAGAGGCGTTGGCGCGTGTGTTCTGCGCGACGCGGTTGATCGCAGCAGAGTCAGAGGTGTCTGAGGTTACGGGGCCTTCTGGGAGGCGTCGGCGCGTGAACCAAACTTGGCACAGTGGGCAGCAGGAGCACCCGACAGAGCCTCAGATTGGGCTTCAGGGGGTTGTCCACTTGAGACCCTGCGGCAGACGGGGGTCTTTGGGCTCTTGGAGCCAGAAGAGAGGAACTCTTCATACTTCGCCTGGTCGAACTCGACGACGAGTGATTCGACCATTTTCCCCTTACGGAGAACGTCATCTTGCACCACGGTGCGCTCGTCAGTAACGAAGGTAGTCCCCAGCGGAGTCGCCATCTCTTGTTTGCGCCGGAAAAAGAAAGAGGGAATTGCTGTAAAGATTTCTTTGACTCAGATGAAAAGATTACAACAAGACTTTTCCTTCCAGTTACAAGGGAGGGAGGATGTTGAAGCTTGAATCCCCCCTTTGTTTAATGCTGGGTTCTTCGTGTGGCGGTGGAGAGTGAATCTTGTTCTCCGTTGACCAGATGACCGTCCTGGACCGTCGGGGGTCTTCTCTTCGGTTGGTAGAAAGAGTAACTCAGCTCCGTCTACCAAAACTCTCAAAGAGGAGGTAGGCGAAGAGCGGCTAGTACTCAGTAAGCTCGCTGAGAGTCTCCTCCCTCTGTCTGTTGTTGAAGTTGTGCTTCCCTCTTGATGATCCTCTTGCCTGGATTCGATCGATCTTGATGATGCCTTGACCTTCTTAATTCTCGACCTCTCCAAAGCTCCGATCCCCTCTTCATAGCAAACAAGGCTATTTATAGGGGTCTCAGGGGGTGAAGGTGCCTCCTGAAAACGCTCCCGAATGAGGGGCCACTACCCGCTACATGCGCGGTGACTGGCCCCGCAATCAGGGCAGTTGCAACTGAGACGCGGGCGTTGGGCCAAACGCGCCTTGAAGTTTAAGACGCGGGCGTCGAGCCAAACGCGCACTGAAGTTGAGACGCGGGCATCGAGCCAACGCGCCTTAATGCTGAGACGCGGGCTTCGGGCCTTCACGTCTGGATGCTGAGACGCGGGCTTCGGGCCGACGCGCCTTGATGCCGAGACGCGGGCTTTGGGCCGACGCGTCTGGACGTTGAGACGCGGGTGTAGAGCCAACGCGTCTTAATGCTGAGACGCGGGCCTCGATTCCTCGCGTCTAGAGCTTGAGACTCTGCTTCCTAAATGGCTTGTTGTTAGTCATTTTTAGACAGCCTACAGTACTCTCAAGTTCTCTCTATTGCCCATGAGTATAGCGGGGACTGGAGAAGGACAAGCACCAGATGCAGAACAAGCCAGTGAAGAGACCCTTTCAGTTGATGGATGAAGAAGACCCGGCCAGACCCAGCGATGGCCCGATAGTCAGGCGACCATTCCGACCTCCCCCTCAGCAGGCGATATGCGGATTGATCAGTCACATATTTTGCAAGTACATTGTCACCTTATCATACTTTTTAGCTAATAAATCCTATTAATAAGTCTTCTTCTTCTTTGTTTAATGTAGGCCCAATTGCTACAAGAAAGGAAAGAGAAACAAGCCCAAAAGCCCACCAAATTCTGATTTAATTCAGAATAAATTTGAAATCAAGGAATCAGGGCAAAATCTTGGCATATCAGAGAGGTTGAAAAACTGGTTGAAAAGAATCCTCCCAAATCAAACGGTTGAAGCCAACAATCAAAGGCTGTTTCGTCAAATCTTGGAGTAGAAATGAGAAAACCAGGAGAAGATACAGGAGAATCACCAAACCAGGAGCACCCACCCTTGGGTGTGGCCATCTGGCCACACCAGGGCCGCGAAAACACGGCACTAACCGCGTTTTCGCGGCTTTGTTAAAGAGGTGGGGGCCGCGTTTCCGCGGCCCTGGTGTGGCCAGATGGCCACACCCAAGGAGTGGGTGCTCCTGGTTTCGTGATTCTCCTGTATCTTCTTCTGGTTTTCTCGTTTCTCCTCCAAGATTTGACGAAACAGCCTTTGATTGTTGGCTTCAACCGTTTGATTTGGGAGGATTCTTTTCAACCGATTTTCAACCTCTCTGATATGCCAAGATTTTGCCCTGATTCCTTGATTTCGAATTTATTCTGAATTAAATCAGAATTTGGTGGGCTTTTGGGCTTGTTTCTCTTTCCTTTCTTGTAGCAATTGGGCCTACATTAAACAAAGAAGAAGACTTATTAATAGGATTTATTAGTTAAAAAGTATGGTAAAGTGACAATGTACTTGCAAAATATGTGACTGATCACACCCCCACGCTTATCTTTTGCTCGCCCTCGAGCAAAACATCAGACTAATTCTAATCAATTATTAGACCACTTTCGCAGGTTATTCGATTGCACTGAGCATGTGCAATAAGCCGTTAAACCTCTAGGTTACCCCTAGAGGACGAGTTTTGTCTCGTGAGGGTTTTCAGTGGATTGCACCACAAAATCCATAAAAAATGTTAGTATTTTCGAAAAGCATTTTTAAAGGAGAAAATATTTGAAGTATATTTGTAAGGCTTTAAGTAATCTATAAGTTATAAGGAATATCAAATTTTTCATTCCGAAACTCAGTCTCTATTCAAAAACATGTCATCAATTAAAGTAAGGAGTCAAATTGTACTTCTCATCTAGTCTATTAATTTACCCTGAGTCGTATGCACCATCGTGACTGTGAAGTTGACTAAGGGTTCTTTAACATTAACTCCTATGCCTTATTTATATTTATTTTTGGTGGAATTTATTCCTCAATTTCATTAGGCTTTCTAATCTGCCCATGTAACGAGCCTTCAGTCGGTGACACCCAAACCGTTTTAGGGCACCAGGTGAGAAAACACCCCTAAGGACTTAAACACTCGAGCAGACAAGGCCACGAAATTAAGGTTTTTATTTATAAGATGTACCCCTTTTAGGCGTGAATACTTATGCTTCATGAAGCACAAATACCCAGCTTAATCAGAGGATTTATATATATATATTTCAAACTTATCTAATTATCTTTTGCATAAATACCAAGGCTTGCTTAGGCCAAAGCACCTAGCTAATCAATAATTAGATTTGTTTATTTTTTTTCTTTTTTTATAAGGCATAAGAGTTTTTATTTTTAAACCCTAAGTGTGTAAGTGTATTTATTGTGCATATTTCATCAAGGTAAATATCAAGACTAAATTACTTTCACAAATTTTCTTCCTAACCCTAAAAATCAAACAAGTTATTTGACTTTGACTAAGTATAAGAAATCCTAATTATGATTTTCCTATTCCTTAAAATTGACTTAATTTCTTACAAAAATATATCAAAATATTGTTCTAACCTTTTAAAAAGTTTTTTTTGGTTATATATATATATATATATATATATTGTTGTTATATTAGTCATGTTAACCCTCCCCCACACTTATCTTATGCATTGTCCCCAATGTATGAAAGAAATGTATAGATGCATGAAATAAAATGGAAAAGATGGAAGTTACTGATACGGGGTCAAAAAGACCCATAGCCGTTTCATTTACCGGCACCGATTCCAAGAAAGGTTTAAGGCGTTGACCATTTACCTTAAAGTCATTTCCATTCTTGGTGTCACTGATCTCAACTGCACCGTGTGGAAGCACGATTTTTACAACGAATGGCCCAGTCCATCTTGATTTCAATTTTCCTGGAAAAAGATGAAGCCTAGATTATAGAGTAAGACTTTTTGTCCAGGGACAAAGGTTTTTCTTATGTTGTGTTTATCATGAAAAATCTTAACTCTATCTTTAGTGATCCTAGCATTTTCATAGGCCTCATTTCTTAACTCCTCTAATTCGGAAATTTGTAACTTTTGAAGGTCACCGGCCTTAGTCAAGTCGAAATTTAACTGCTTGATTGCCCATAAGGCCCGGTGCTCTAACTCAACGGGCAGGTGACAAGCTTTACCATAGACTAACCTATAAGGAGACATTCCTAGAATCGTCTTGAAAGTGGTCCTGTAGGCCCATAGGGCATCTACAAGTATGATGGACCAATCTTTCCGGTTTTAGTTCACAGTTTTCTCCATGATAAGCTTGACTTATCTATTGGAAACCTCAACCTGCCCACTGGTTTGAGGATGATAAGGTGTGAACAACTTGTGAGTTATGGCATACTTTCGCATAAGAGCTTCAAAGGATCTATTGTAAAAGTGAGTGCAATTATCACTGATGATAGCACGAGGGGTTCCGAAGCGTGAAAAATGTTCTCTTTCAAAAACTTTATGACAACTTTGTTATCATTAGTTTTACAAGGAATGGCTTCACCCACTTGGACACATAATCCACAGCAACCAATATGTATTGGTTTCCAAATGAATTAGGAAATGGACCATAAAGTCGATGCCCCAAACATCAAAGAGTTCTATTTCTAGAATTGGGTTGAGGGGCATCATATTTCGTTTTGAGATCCTTCCTACCATTTGGCATCTATGACACGTCTTGCAAAATTCATACGCATCCTTGAATAAAGTGGGCCAATAGAACCCGCTTTGTAGCACTTTTTCAGCAGTCTTGCGGGGACCAAAGTGTCCACCGCATGCAAGTTCGTGACAAAAGGATAGAACACTCTTAACCTCCTCATCGGGAATGCATCTCCTAATAATTTGGTCAGAACAGTACTTAAAAAGATACGGTTCCTCCCAAAAGAAATACCGGACTTGGGATACGAACCGGGATAAATCGTTTTTGGACCAATGAGACGGAGTTTGGTTTGTGACTAAGTAATTCACTATATCAGCAAACCAAGATTCCTTAGAGATAGCTAAGAGATTTTCATCAGGAAAATCCTCATTTATGGGTAATTCATTGCATGGAGAATTAGGGATCCGTGAGAGATGGTCAGCAACGATATTTTCTACGCCTTTTTTATCTCGAATCTCAAGATCGAATTCTTGAAGAAGGAGGATCCAACGAATGAGTCGGGCCTTGGCATCCTTCTTCATCATGAGGTACCTAAGCGCAGAATGATCGGTAAAAATGATGGTTTTGGACCCTAGTAGGTAGGGTTGAAATTTCTCTAAGGCAAACACTACTGCCAAGAATTCTTTCTCAGTCGTAGTGTAGTTCAATTGAGCATCGTTGAGAGTCCTACTAGAGTAATAAATCACATGCTGCTTGTTATCAATGCGTTGTCCTAGGACAGCGCCTATGGCAAAATCGGAAGCATCACACATGATTTCGAACGGCTTAGACCAATCCGGAGCAGATATGATTGGTGCAGAAATAAGCTCTCTCTTAAGCTTCTCCCAAGAATTCATGCATTCAGTATCGAAAGTGAAGGACACATCCTTAGCTAACAGATTAGTCAAGTGCCTAGCAATTTTGCTAAAATCCTTGATAAATCTTCGGTAGAAACCAGCGTGTCCTAAGAAGGATCAATGTCCTTAATGCATTTGGGCATGGGAAGCTTAGCAATAACCTCAATTTTAGCTCTGTCCACTTCAATTCCTTTCTTGAAAATTTCATGACCCAAGACAATTCCATGTTTTACCATGAAGTGACATTTCTTCCAATTCAGTGTCAGATTTTTCTCAGCACAACGTTGGAGGACAAGTTCTAAATGGTGGAGACATTGAGTGAATGAATCTCCGTAGATGGAGAAATCATCCATAAAAATCTCTAAGAATCGTTCTACCATATCAGAAAAAAGACTCAACATGCAACGTTGAAACGTTACTGGGGCATTGCATAAGCCGAAAGGCATTCGATGATAAGCAAATGTCCCAAATGGACATTTGAACGTAGTCTTTTCTTGGTCCTCAGGAGCAATAGGGATCTGATTATACCCCGAGTAACTATCCAAGAAACAGTAATACTCGTGACCCGCCAAACGTTCAAGCATTTGATCAATGAAGGGAAGTGGAAAATGGTCCTTACGAGTTGCATCATTAAGCTTCCTATAGTCGATGCAAACTCGGATCTTCGTGGGAAGTCGAGTTTGGACCAACTCTTTGTTCTCGTTTTCCACTACGGTGAAACCGGATTTCTTTGGAACCGCGTGAACAGGACTGACCCATTGGCTATCAGAAATGGGATAAATTATCCCATTGTCTAAGAGTTTTACAATTTCAACATGAACAGCCTCTTGCATTATAGGGTTTAACCTACGCTGCGGGTCTCTTTAGGTGTGGCGTGTTCATTAAGATGAATGCGATGTTGAACGATGGTTGGACTTAATCCCTTTATATCGGTCATAGTCCAACCAATGGCTTTCCTATGTTTTCTTAGAATTGCTTTAAGATCTTCTTCTTCCCCGTCATTTAAATGGGAGGCAATGATGACAGGAAAGTTCTCTTGTTCGCCTAGATAGACGTACTTGAGATGCGCAGGTAAGGCTTTCAATTCTAAGGAAGAGGAAGGCTGGTTGGAAGGATTAGTCAAATTTGTTGGCTCCATTATTGGTGAAATAGGGTTCGAGGCCTAATTCACATCAGAATCTACAACCTGATCAAGATTAAAGTCGTCAGACTCTAACCCGAAGTCACACTCAGTTTCTAGTTTCAATTCTTCCCTTTGTTCACTTGTTAAGTTCTCAATTAGGTTGACTTCAAATATTTGGTCCTCAAGATCGCGGGGTGGTTTTCCTAGATTGAAGACATTGACTTCTCTAGTCATGTCCCCAAAGGTTAACCTCATGGACCCATTCCTACAATTGATGATGGCATTGGCAGTAGTAAGGAATGGTTGCCCTAGGATAATAGGAGTTTGAGCCCTATGATTGGAGTTGGACACAGGTTGTGTCTCTAGAACTATGAAATCGACAGGGTAAATAAACTCCCTTACCCGGATCAGGACATCATTAATCTCCCCTTTTTGAACTTTTACTGAATGGTCAGCTAGTTGGATAGTGACTCGAGTTGGACTAAGATCACCCAACCCGAGTTGTTGATAAACTGAGAATGGAAGCAAGTTGATACTTGCCCCCAAGTCAAGAAGTGCACGACTAATCTCGGCTTGTCCTATTGTGCAGGCAATGGTGGGACTACCTGGATCCTTGTACTTGACAGGGATCAGACCCGATAGTAGCTCACTAATGTTAGTGGTTAAGAAGACCTTTTTTGGTACATTAGTCTTTCTCTTCTTGGTGCACATGTCCTTAAGAAACTTAGCATAGGAAGGGACTTGTTGGATGGCATCAAGAAGTGACACATTTATCTTCACTTGATTAAATATCTCAATTATCTTGTCCATGTGTGGATTTTGCTTGTTGTTTTTCAGCCTATTAGGAAATGGGATTATAGGCTGGTGCACCTGACTGGTTGACTTATCTTTTTCAGATTCGTCAGAATTGGAAGAATTTGGATTAGATGAGGTGGATGCTTGATTGTTGTTGTGCTGAATAGGATTGGTTGGCGTTGACACTTGATTATCAACTCTCTTTCCTGGCCTCAATGTATGAACAACATTACATTGATTAATGAATGATTCTCAGCCAAATGAGCTTGTTGAGAATTCCTAGGATTGGTTATTGGCTGACTAGGCAGGGTACCCTTCTGTCTCTCATTCTGTGGAGTGGCTAGTTGGCTCATTTGAACCTCTAACCTCTGTATAGTTTGCATGAGAGAATCTTAATTTTTCATGTATCTTTCCATGTTTCTTTCAAAGTCAGTCATTCTCTTTTCTAGTTGAGGATTCTGGAAGGAGGATTGTGGAGCTTGGTTGGGAAAGTTTTGTTGATAGTTTGGAAAGTTAGGTGGATGGTTGGGAGAATATTATGGAAATTGAAAAAGTTGGGTTGATGATTGGAAGAATTATTGGCATGATGGAAGTGGCTAGCATGATTTGATCGTGAATGGTCATTGTTATTTTGGCTCCATGAGAAATTAGAGTGATTTCTCCAGCCAGGATTGTACGTTGGTGCGTAAGGATTATTGTTCGGCCTTGAAAAGGCCGCATTCATCGGTTCATGGTATTATTGCTGAGCCTGAAACACAGGGCACTCCTCGAACACATGATTCATGACTTGACAGTAAGTGCAGCCCAGAGTTGAAAATTAGTTTGGGCTGACTTGATTGACTGGACTTAGTTCCTTCGTTTCTAGAGCTTCCAGTCTTCTTGTTAGGTTAGCTAACTTAGCCTCATTAGCGATGGATGATTCGATAGAATGGAGACCTCCTTTTGAAGAGATGGAGTTTGGATTCCTAGAGGTCTCACTAGTAGGTTCCCATTGGATGGTCTTTTCAGCTAGATTTTCATACAAATCCCATCCTTCATAATCATCCTTCTGTAAGAATCCCCCTTGGCACATACTTTCTAAGAGGGTTTGGTAGAATAGTCTAAACTGTCATAAAGAATTTGACATTGTCGCCATTTCTCTATTCCATGATGTGGACATTGGACAAGGTAGTCTTTAAAGCGTTCAAAGTACCTCCAGAACGGTTCACTCGGTTCTTACTTGAATTGCATGATTGTCTTCCTAATAAGAGCGGTCTTATGAATTGGATAGAATTTCTTCAAGAAGACCTTGATGAAACCATCCCAAGATATGATAGAACCGGCCGCTAAGCTCTAAAGCCATTTCTTTGCTAGGTCCTTAAGTGCGAAAGGGACAAATCTCAATCTAATAGCATCATCTATAAGGTGTGAGATTTTCATCATTAGACATACTTCCTCAAATTCTCTTATGAAGAAGTAAGCATCTTCGAACTCTAAGCCATGAAACTTGGGGAGTGTGTTGATGAATTGAGGCTTGAGCTCAAAATTATATTCACCAACCGATAGAAGTAGAATGCAAGATGGAAGTGAGGTTCTAATGGGATAGAATCTATCCTGCAATGAAGTTGATTGAGCCATTACCGGATCTGGTCTTGGTTCAAACTTGGGTGGTGATGTGTTTTTAGTCAACCTAGATGAATTAGGGTCTCTTGACCACACTTGCATACACAATCACAATCACAATCACAAATAAGTTTACCAACAGTCAACAAGAGTAACCAATCAAGCCTAATCTAAGGTAACCTCGACCTAGACAACTCCTAACTGTTTGATTGTCCACAGGAGGTATAATGTAGACTTTGACCACAAGCTAATCAGCCAGGTCAGGGCAAGATTTGTTGGCCCAGAGGCCTTCCACTCTAGTTTTGATGATGATTAACTCATGTAGTTACGTTAATCTTGTGATGTTTAGTTTCAGATTCTTTACTAAGATATTAGTAGGTAATTAGCTTCAACAAAGGTGTTTTGGAGCTTCTCACATGGTGATTCAAGAGCCCGAGCGTCAAAGTCATACCTTGCACTCGTTGGAGTCAAGCTCGGTGGATCACGGTTTGGATCGAGTCGACTTGAAGACGGAGTTCGTCAAGAAGACTTCGGTACATAGTTTAGTTTAGTGTTTAGATCCATTTGTAAAGACTAGATAGTGTGATATGCTCAAGTTCACAACACACACACTTATTTTAGCTTTCATGTTTATTGGTTTTCGGTTTAACCGGTCTTGGTTTTCATGAATAGATAGATTCAAAACAAGTTTACATGATTTTATGTATATTAGATTTATTCTATATACATCTATGCTTCAACTATTTAAACAAACTTAGTTTGATAGTCTATTTCATGATTTGGTGTTTTGGTATTTTAACAAAACATAATTTCGGATTTAATATCAAAAACAATGATATATATATATATATATATATATATATATATATATATATATATATATATATATATATATCTTTCATGTATATTGGATTATATCCATATGCAACATGCTTCAATGTTGTTTCATATCATGTTTTTGGATTTTGATGAGTTTTGAAAAAATTGGAATTCCATTTGGAAAAGCCAAGTTTTGGAAAATACGAGTTTTGGTTTTCGGCAAAATTTTCATAACACAAAAATGGTTCAAAAAGTTTGAAATATGTGTTGAAAATTTTCACACATGTTTGATTTTCAAAGTATTATACTGAACTTATTTTTGTGGATTTTTAGAGATTTTATGAGAATTTTTAGGAATTAAAAAACCCAAGTTTTCAGTCCCTTATTGCTGCCTGCCAGGCTCTGGCGGTCGACCGGACGGTCGACCGGCCCCAGAGTCGGTCAACCGGACCGGTCGACCGACGTGCACAAAGATGTGCACGCTGACCAGCTACTTGAGCCGGTCGACCAGGCGGTCGACCGACTGCAAGTACCCCACTCTCGGGTGGGGGCGGTCAACCGGACGGTCGACCGTGAGCAAGGCACGGTCGACCGAGCGGTCATCCGGCCAGAGAGCATTCTGCTCTCTGGATTGGCACGGTCGACCGGGTGATCGACCGGCAGGCTCAACGGTCAAAAATTTGACCGTTGGCCGGTCGACCGGAAGGCCAATTCTGGCCTTGACAGCAGCCAACGACTAGTTTTTTTTAAAGGGTCTATAAAAACCCCATTTGAGAGAGGTTTTCAAAAATAATTTCTAGAGCAAAAATTTACATCTTTCAGCAAGTTTTTAAAGAGTTTTTAGTGCTTAAAGATTTGATCTTTAACTTGTTTTTAAAAGCGTTGGAAAATTATTTAAAAAGAAAATTCTTTGGGAATTGGTTTGATCTTCATTTTCAATTCTATCTAGAGTTTTTCCCTAGAGTTCTTTGAGTTTTTGATTTCCAAACTCTTTGTTTTTCACACTTGAGCCATATCTTGCTATCCTATCTATAGGATCTTTATTTTGTGAAAGAAGTTGTTTGTGGTTGAGATAGACCACCAAGTTGTACCCTCCCTATTTGTGATATCCCTCTTGTGTAGAGGTTGATTTTGGAGTGGTGGTTAGCTCCCTCTAGTGAGAGGTGAAGTTGTGGTTGGCTCCCTCTAGTGAGAGGTGGAATTTGTTGTGTTTAGCTCCCTCTAGTGAGAGGTGGAGTTTGTGTTGGTATCCCTCTTAGTGAAGAGGTGGATTGTGTTGTATTGGCTAAGTGCCTACCCCTCTTGTGTGAGGTGGTGTTTGAGTGGCTTTGTGCCTAGCCTCTGTGAGAGGTTATATTCGGTTGAGAGAGGAGTTGTGTACTCCCGGTGATTGTATTGCCCCAAATTCTCAGTGGAGGTTCCCTGTGTGGGAAGTCCTGTGTGAACGGATAGTGGAAATCCTTCTGTGTGAAGGTGGGGACGTAGAGCAGTGGCTCGAACCTCGAAATAAATTACTTGTGTTTGCGTTTGATCCATTGTCTCTCTAACTCTCTCTCTTTTATATTGTGCCTTGTATCATTTCATATTGCTCATTCATATTATATGCTTGGCTTGGTTGTGTGTGCCTCACTTGTGCTTAACCACGAGAGCATCATACAGCGCCTCAACTCTTATTCAGAGGAATCAAGAGGAGTTAGTCCAGAGCCCTTCACTGGGAATTCGGCTACACTCGTTGGTTGCATTAAGTGTAGTTGCAATTAAGTTTTAATTTTCGCATTTAGTTCATTAGATTAGCGGTACACCTATTCACCGCCCCTCTAGGTGTACTTTCAAGATTGGTAGGAGGTTATCCGTCAAAGACGTTCCTTAATTAAGTAACCACCAACCTTCGGACTTTCGGCCCTCAATCCCCTTCCTAGACACTAATTTGTCAGGAGTCAAATTCTAACACCTTCCCCCTTAGGATAATCTCCTAGTGAGTTCGAGATGTCCCTAAGGCCAACGTCTATCAGATTTTACTTTGACTTAGGTTGTGCGTGCTTGGAGATGGTTTGTAGGCTAAGGAAGGGTAATGACTTCCCCACCTTATCTTGAATTGGGTTTTGCCCTTAGAGTTAATTGTGCAAAGTGTGCAAGATATAGAAAAGTAGCATTCAAAAGCAAATATCACCCAAGAATGTTTCCTAAACTATATGCTATGCATACGTACCTTGTCTCCAGCTCTCTTCAACAGTAATTGTAAAATAAACGTAATTAGACAAATGCCTAGAATGCAAGTCTAAACATTTTTAAGCAATTAACAATCACTCAAATTATGTTGAATTAGAACAGGGATGGTGGATAGCAGAAATAGCAAGAATATAACGTACAAAAACTTAATTTTTTGCGAGCAATATGTCTTACAAAAAAGAGTTTTAGTAGTCCAATGAAATTTTTAACTTTTGCGACGCAATTTCTTGAAATTCTGTTTCCTACTTTCAAGAGTAGGGGCACAGAATTTGCAAGTCTTCTCTTGCAAAACTTGAATGCTAGATCTGAATCTTCAAGTCCCTGAAACAACACACCAAACTTGTTAAAAAACAAATACACCGTTCCCTCCCCGGCAACGACGCCAAAAATTGATTGCTAAATTGAAAGAACAATCAAGAGTTAAGAATTTTACCGTGTAGCTTGTGGCTAACGGGTCGTGTCCACGAGGAGGAATGCGATGAAAGCTTTTCGGTGTTTCGTTTAATAACAAAGAATTGTGCTCATTTTTTAATTGAAAAGAGAATGGAAAGAAGGAGATGATTAAAAGAGAAATTGCAACTTTGGAGAAGGCTTTGGAGAAGGTGATTTAAAAAGCTTGAAAATTGTTTGGTTGATTTTAATAAAGAAGAAAATCTGGGCTCACTATCTCACTACTCAACCGTTTATTCTTCTATTGAAATCCTTAGTGCCTCAACTTGATCATAGGCAAAACTTAAGATTGACTTTAGAAAGTTTGAAGTAAAGCATATAAGATGGTTGGAAAAGTTCACTCTTTTTTTAAGAAACCGTTTTGAATCGAATGTTAAATCATCAAGCGCGAAGAAGCAGGTATGAAAAAAAATAGTTCAAAAAACATTCTTAAAAGAAGTAGGAGTTTAAAGATCCAAACCCATCCTCATGTGCCTTCAAGAACACTTTCAAGAAGAAAGGCTTTAAGTTAGGCATGCAAATGATTCATTGGGTCTTTTGCATTAAAATCAGAAGAGAAGAAGAATTGGAGAGAGGTACAATAGTGAGCCCAGAAAACCGATTTAGCTACTCATGGGAAATAAGAAACAATGCAAGTAATTAAAGTAAAACATATCGTAATATGAGTAGAAGAAAATGGAGCTCGACTCTTGTATTGATGTCACTTCAATCTTCAAGTTACAAGCACTCAATTCCTCTCTCTCACAAGTATTTGTACTGAATTACAAATTACAAAATAAAATACAACTTTTACACTATCTAACGAAGAGCCTAAATCCTTAAAGAAATAACAAAAATTCTAAT
The DNA here is from genome assembly GCA_038442645.1 of Agave tequilana. Lineage (NCBI taxonomy): Eukaryota > Viridiplantae > Streptophyta > Magnoliopsida > Asparagales > Asparagaceae > Agave > Agave tequilana. The sequence goes on from JAVJIF010018233.1 coordinate 18,383, forward strand.
CCTAGTCTTCGCCCTTTTTACTCTGTTGAAACTGGTATTTATAGGGAAAAACCAGAGGGGGGAGATCTCGGGAAGATTGGGGGAGCAAAGCTCCCCCAACCTCTTTAACAAAGCCACAGAAACGCGGCTAAAGCCGCGTTTCCGCGGCCCTGGTGTGGCCAGATGGCCACACCCAAGGGGTGGGTGCTCCTGCTTTGGTGATTCTCCTATATTTTCTTCTGGTTTTCTCATTTCTGCTCCAAGATTTGACGAAACAGCCTTTGATTGTTGGCTTCAACCGTTTGATTTGGGAGGATTCTTTTCAACCAGTTTTCAACCTCTCTGATATGCCAAGATTTTGCCCTGATTCCTTGATTTTGAATTTATTCTGAATTAAATCAGAATTTAGTGGGCTTTTGGGCTTGTTTCTCTTTCCTTTCTTGTAGCAATTGGGCCTACATTAAACAAAGAAGAAGAAGACTTATTAATAGGATTTATTAGCTAAAAAGTATGGTAAGGTGACAATGTACTTGCAAAATATGTGACTGATCACGGATATTGCCTGAAGCCCAGACACATCCAGAGCAATTATCGAAGGGCGAACGGGCTGTATTTGGCATGTGGATCTGGTGATCATTCATTAGGTGTTTGCCCGTTTAAGAGGACATGGGATGCTACCCCAGCACCTCTAGCACTTCCAGCACCACCGCCGGGAAGGAACCCCGAGCCTGTTGGCAGGAGAGCTCCACTCCCTCCCCGGCAGCGAGGAGCAAGAGTCGGAGCTGACCGTGGGAGAGGCCAGACTTACTATTCGTCAGCAGGAGAAGCCGAGGCGTCAGTTGTGGTAGCAGAAGGACAAGGAGCTCAGTACCCAGATCAGGAGCCCTAATGATGTCACTGTGACCGTTATTCCCCAACCTTTTGTGTCCTGAGAATGTAATCTACCTTATCCTTTTCAATTTATCATATTATCATCGTTGACTGTAATCTCTTCCATGTTCATCTCCCTCCTTATGGAAATTTCGAGGACGAAATTTTTGTTAGGTGGGTAGATTGTAGCACCCTGTTCCCGGGATACGTACGCAGATGCGTGTCCCAAAAAATTTCAATCGTATTGTTCAATTTTCTTTCAGTATTTGCTCTTGGGTTGTGATTACTTATATTATTGTGTATCGGATCTGGATTCTCAGATCTAGAGTAAGCCCTGACCCGGACCGGGAACCCAATGTCAGCCTGTAGCCTGATTTGACTTTATGGTAATTCGATTTGATCGATTTCAGTTTCAGACACTGTTTTCTAATATTTTAGATTTTTCATGATTTTCTGGAATTTTCTAGAATTTTTCTGCAAAATCTCCAAAACTGGTGTCGGTCGGCATCGCTGACTGATTCCCAGATTTTTAGTTTTCAAACGGGATTGAATTTTCAAAAACAGCTTTCATATTACTTCTTAGAATTTCATTTTCTATCTAAAAACATTTTTTTGAGATTTTTCTAAATTTATCGAAATTTCACCGATTCTGATGTCGGCCGGTATCGCCAGAAGATTCCAGAATTTTTAATTTAAAAACTACACTAAATTTATTGAATCCGACTTCAGTTTAAGGAGTGATGCTGAGGTATGTGGGATAGGAATGTACGGGACCCATTCTAAGCATACCTCAGTGTAGTTTTTAAATTAAAAATTCTGATGGAGATCGACGAATCATGCTTAGAATGGGTCCCGTACATGCCCGGGACAACGATTAAGGAGTGATGCTGAGGTATGTGGGATAGGAACATACCGACGTTTACAAATCAGATGAGTCTTAATAACTTAATAATAACATGCTCCTGATAACTGACCAGCTATACTCTTGATCTATACTGCTCATCACTTATACATGTGCTATCTTGTGGGATTACTCGATTGCTTCCATACTGTTTTATTATTGTGAAGGTAAAGTCAGATTATATAAACTCAGACTACAGTGACGTGAGGTATAGAGTATATATATATATATGAGGGTTTTCTTATTTGGATTATTCCTTCGACGTACTAACCTCATGGATCGGTAATGTGAGCTTATATAACTGATTTTTCTATGGTTACTTTACTTACTGTCTCATTTCATGTTCATATATGCTTATATTCACGGTACACTTTTCATGTACACATGTACCTGTTATGCACGCCATTTGGCTTTATATATGCACTCGCAGGGATCCGTCTGACAACCCTGGATTCTCATGTCCAGATTTTAGAGTCTGGATCATGGTGGCTTAGCTGTAGCTGATCAGAGCGCGCAGCGGATCCCCCATGGTGATCAGAGTGCAGCAGAAGCTCGGACATCGCCATAGTTCTTCCTCCCAGCTTTTCTCCTGTTTGGCTTTCGAGGTCCCTCTTACTGCTCGTGAGCATCTCTCAGTTTTTACTATGTATATCCCTTCATGTATTGTACTTTTATATCTTTTGGTGATGTAATATTCCTGTAATATTGTATCACTCTCTGTGATGACCATGTACTTGTACTATTTTGTATTGGAATGTATATTACCACTGTGCTTCCGCCTCTGATTCTTGTCTGTACTGATGCTTAGCGTATATACGTGAGGGTATTTCTGATCTGCGTATATATGTCGCAGTGACGTCTCTGAACCCGCGGGATCTGGGCATCACAGGAACCGAGACATCCAGCAAAGGAAAACTTGTTGCCAAAAGGAGCTTGCCCTCAGAATCCCTCACCACAATTCCAACACCTCATTTGTTTGTTGAATAAACAACAAATCCGTCAAAATTAACTTTAAACCACCTAGGTGGAGAAACCCGCCAAACCACAAGATGAGAGCTAATAGGAAGTGATACCCGCTCCAGGCGGTCTCAGTTCACCCACGGTTGCTCAAGAGCATATTCGATGACATTTCATCTTCCAACAGTAGCTGCCAATGCACATTGTGCCACCAAGATAACATTTGTTGTTTCACCAGAGGAGACTGCCTTGTTCCTAGGCATGCAAATCTCCCACACGGTGAATATAATCACCGATTGCAGAAATTTAACCAGTTTACTCTTATTGTGTCTTTGCAAACTTGATATGATTTCTTGAAAGCTGTGCATAGCAAGTCTACCATCTGATAATGACTCTTGTGCCCGCAGCACCCTCCATGGACGTGTTTAGTTACAGGGAAGCTGAAAAGTGAGAAAACTCATTTCTCACTTTGTTTGTTTTGACTCGAAAATGAGAAATAGAAAAACTCTTTTTTTTTTTTTTCTTTTCCCTTTTACACCTCATTTTTACACTGCCATTTTCTCACTTCCACGTTGCTACAATTAATTTTGTGGTAACATAAATTTCAATTATAATAAGTTGTAGCTCAAAACAGTTAATTTTGATGTTATGTAATTCTCACGTGCAGTCCAATTACACCCCTAGCTGAGTCCCTCGATCGATGGCTACATACGCTTGAAGGTAGGCGAGACCCCTCTGCAACATGCTGTCATACATGTCCACTGGTTGATAATTCTGTAACTCGCTCTATACACCTGCGCCCATAATGCATTCGGTTGCAAGAAAGCCCTACCTGCATGTTTTGCCACCAGTGCCGAGAGTAGAGGAGAGATTTCTCTGAAACCCAATCCACCCTCTGATGTACTCCTGCAGCAATTCGCCCATGCATGCCAATGAATTGACTTTTTGCACCCCATAGAAAGTTTCTACACAACTTCTCTATTTCCTTGAGCACCCCTGTTGGAACACTGCATTGCCCAATAGCGTAAATAGGCATAGAAAGGATACTAAGTTTCAGCAGAGTTCTTCTTCCCGTCGGTGAGAGATATGTTAGCTAACACTCCGTTCCCAGAATACATACTTAGATACTTGTTCGGATTTTTTGATCATATTTTCCAATTTAGTTGAACATTTGTTTTTTATTTTATGATTATTTATATTATCTTTTGGCTGATATCCCGACTTAGAGTCAACCCTAGTCAGATTTGACCGGTTTCAGTTTCGAACACTGTTTACCATAATTTTGATTTTTCATGATTTTATGAAATATTTCCGAATTAAATTGCAAAATCTTCAAAATCGATATCGATCGGTGCCACCGATTGATTCCGGGATTTTTAAATTACAAATGAAGTTGAATTTTAAAAAATATTTTCATATATTACTTTTGAGAATCACATTTTTTTTATCTAAAAGTATTTTGAGGATTTTTATGAATTTATCAATATTCGACCGGATTTGGTATTGATCGGTATCACTGGTAGATTTCAGGATTTTTATTTTGAAAATGAGATTTAATTTCTGAAATTTAATTTCACCATGAATCTTAAAATAATATTATATATATATATATATATATATATATATATATATATATATATATATATATATAGACACACACACGCACACATCTCTCTCTCTCTCTCTCTCTCTCTCTCTCTCTCTCTTCATCTTCTTCTTTTCTTCTTCCTTGACACACCCGCAGCCTACAACTGTTCCTCCTCTTGGCCGGCGGTTTAGCCAGTGACCCTAGGCCTGCGACCTTCTCCACCATCCCAACACTCCTCCTCCAACTTCTCTCCTCTCTCTCTACTCCAAAACAACATCACCTCCACCTTATTTCTCCTTCATCACCTTAACCTCCATGTCCACCACCACCTTCACCAGTCTCTCCCCTCCGACGAACTTTATTATTATACCATCTCCTCGTCTTCCGAAACCCAACTCTGACGAACTTCGTCTTCACCATTTATATTACACTTGCACCATCAACCCTCCTCCTCCATCTCCATGCCGCACCACCCTCGGCGCCCTCCGGCCACCGCCCAGCTTGCTGGCACCGACACCGGCGCCGCTCGGCCAGGCCAGGCCAGGCCAACCTCTGCCCTCCTCGGTTTCTTTTTTTGCTTTCTTTCTTTCCTTCCTTCTTTATTTATTTTTTTCTTTCTTCCTTCTTTCTTTTTTCACTGTTCTCCATGTATCTCTCTCTCTCTCTCTCTCTCTCTCTCTCTTCCCCCCCCGCACCCCTCTCTCTGACTCCATGTCTCTCCCTCTCTCTTTCCCATTTCTACTCTCTCTTCCTCTTCACTCACTCTCTATTTCTTCACTATCTCTCTCTATTACTCTTACTAACTCTCTCTTTCTCTTTATATTACCCCCCCATGCCCCTCTCTTTCTCTCTCACGCTCTCTCTCATGCCTCTCTCTCTCCCCACTGAAAATCTCACTCAGTGATCCGGTTCTAGATCTGATTGAACGCGTACATCGCATTATGTAATTGGAATTTCGGGGAGATCAGAGTTCACAGTGTTTTCTGTAATTTTAGACAAGTGTTCTCGTCTTCTTTATTGGGTTTCCCCGCTACGTTGGGTGAATTATGATTTTGGAAATTTGTGTAAATTACCGTGTTGGGATTGTATTTGAATTGGTGATTTTATGAGTTGTATTTGTATCTGTGGACATATGTTGTATTGATGTTGTATCTGTACTAGTGTGATGAATGTTTGTACAGTTTAATACCTATACACCCTGCCTGTGCTGTATTCTATAACTCATGCGTGGCTGACCCTTCATAGTCGTTAGTATCAGGAGCCTAGCTAAGTCGTGGAACTGTACAATTAACCTATTAGACATCGTAAGGCATGACTTATTACACTTCTGCTTTACTCAGTCTCCAGACTTAAACCCCCTGGATTTTACTAGCTACACCATGTGGCTGCGAGCTGAGTTTAATTACGTAGCCTCGTCAGGCACAGTTTAACTATGTCCCCACTTCACTTGGCCTCCGGGCTCAGCCGCTTCACAATTTATCTAGATCTGCTCCCGCTTAGACGGTGAGTTTAGTGCTTAGCGCTTATTCGTTAGATTCACTTGTGCAGGAGTTGTGACCGGGTACGATTGACGTAGTTGCTGGACACTAATCTTGGGACATGCGCACTTTTCCGCTATGTGCTTTAGCGACTAATATTGCTTGCTGATTTTGCCCCAGTACTGCTTAGCTTCGCATGACCCCACGCTTAGTTATTCTCTATATGTTACATTCTGTTACTACATATGTATACATGTTTGGTACTAACATTTCCTGCAGGTACTCCACAGCACCTGGGCTTAACCGTTTTGCAGTTCTATACTACAGTCTTGGGCTTAACCTCTCTGAGGTTCATTAAAACTCTACGTTACGCCTGGTAAGCGGACCTAGTAGCACTTTACCGCTAATTTCGTTTGAGCGTAGTTATGCCGTGAGCACAACTTCGTCACGCGCGGTAATATAGCATACATTTGCTTGCTCCGTCATGTGCGTTTAGCTGTATCGCGAGTGGTAGCCACGTCGAGCGTGATGGCGTCTAGTGCTATCTGTTAGCTTCGCTTCAGCTTTGCTTAGCTCCACTTGAATGTTCGTTTACTTGTTTGCCTGCTTGATAATTTAACTATTATTCTTTTCTTGATAGTTATGAAAAGTTTGAAATCTTTGCTCATACTATTTTTCAAAACTGAATTATTTTTCTGCATTCATACTGATTTCCTGTATCAGTACTATTTTCTTGTATTTGTATCGATCTCTTATATCGGTACCGTTTTCTTGTACTGTGACCACGATAGTGATATCTATCATGCTAATCACTTGACATGCTACCACCTGCTTCTTATCTCACCTGTCATCACCTGCATGCTATCACCTGATGCCTACATGTTATTACTTGTCACCTGCCCTGCTTAACTCTTGACTTGTGATTATCATATTACGAGAATCCTGTAACTGCTATGCTGTATTATATACAGTAACCTATATCCCTAGTACTCATGTACTCTTGTAGTCCTGAATTGCTGAACCTGACCTTCTCCTGTTATTCCCGTAAATTGATAATTACATAATAAAGTATAAAAAGGACAACTTATATCGGGTAAGAGGGAACTGATGGACTTCAAGTGGTGAAATGTTTACAGTGATATTAGGTATGTTGTGCAAATAAAACTTTGGTTATACCTGTGGGCCTGTTCCACGGAGTGTGATGCCACCTTAATTTCTAACTTCTTACAAGGTATATAAATAAGACCCTTTGCCCCTGAATTGCCTCGCGATAGGTTCCGTATTAGGAATGGAACATCCTGGGCCGTGGTTCTGAGTATGTACGAGACCCATTGTAAACATAACCTGTTAGTTTCATCATCAGTTCCTAATAACAATCTCGACTTACTCATATGTAGAGGTATGTGGGATGGAACGTATGCCTGTACACGTAAATAAATATATAGGTCGGGCGAGTGATAATAATAAGATACTAATTAATAATCTCTTGTGTTATTTTGCAATTCGGGTTGAATGAACTCAGATTACAGTAACCTGAGATATAAGGTATATATATGAGGGTTTTCTTGTTTGGATATTCTCTTTGATGTACTAGTCTTCTGAAGCCGTAAACTGAGCTGTACAACTGAATTTACTTGTATTCAGTATTATTTTTTTATCAGTTTTCTATCAGTTTTATGATATTTTCTTAGTCTAAGAAGCAACTCAGATTATATGAACACAGGAAACAGTAATTTTCAATTAGTAAAAAGATTGTTTTACTTTCAATTGGTTTCTTTCAATTGATTGTTTATTATTGATATCAAAATTTGTTTCAAAATATGTTTTGTTGGTATTGTTTGATTATCTTCGCCCCTTTGTTGATGAGTGATAAAAAAGGGGAGAAAGATTTAGGTTTATATATGCATGTTTCATTAAGTTTATGCACACACACACACACACACACACACACACACACACACACATATATAGAGAGAGAGAGAGAGATGTATATCAGCATGCGGGCTGAGAGTACTCTCTCAGCCTGCGGTGACGTGGCTCAATTTTGTTACCTCACTGACTTGCGGCCCGCTTTTAGGAAGAAGTTAAATTACCAAATACCCCTTTCGATAACTTTCCTTATTGTTTATTATTATTTTTCCCCCTTTTTTTGCCGCTCTTTATAGGATTTAGGTTATTGTATATAATCAGATTTATTATCATTCTTTGATTTCTACTGTATTATTTTTTTTATATAGTTGTACTTTAAAGTTTTACTGCTACAAAATTCTACTTTTATAGTTTAATTTTTTTGTATATAATGTAGTCAGAGTCTTTGGTCGCAGTGTACATTTAAACTGTGACCTTAGTCAGAGACTTTGGTCGCAGTGTACATGGTTAATTGCGACCAAGGTCGCAGTGTTGGCCAGCAACTGCAATCTAGGGTCGCATTACATGGACTGCGACTTAGGTCGCAGTACGTTAAGTAGGTGTTTCCTTTATATTAACATGCATAGCGACCAAGGTCGCAGTGTTGTCTTGGTGCAATTTCCCAGGCGTTACATGCGGCCTGTCATAAAGATTTTATGAGATCTTTAAACGTCAAGTCTACGTTGACGATCCCGCACCATTCGTTGTTTCCCGAAGCGGTTGTCACGCGTCGGCTCTTCATTAGGTTTAGGCGTTAATGTCTTTTAATGCCAAACCGGCGCTGGCGGTTGGAGACCAGCGTCTTCGACGCTTCCCGAAACGACACTCCGGCGCTGCCTATTAATTATGGTTATTAAGGGCTCACCCTCTCCCTTTAACAGTCCATACTTAGACTGTTTTCTTTCGAGAGCAATTGCTCTAAGAATTTCCGCCTTCTTCAGAGTCTCTAACTTTGTCTGATTCTTGCAGGTAAGCTTGATTGTCCTTTTTCAGGTTCGCTTTGGCCGGCGAACTTGATCGATGTTCGTCCACAAGGGAAGAAGTCATAGACCTCATCGTCCACAAGGGAAGAAGTCATGGTCCTCGTCGTCCACAAGGGAAGAAGTCATGATCCCTGACGAGGATTTAACCCTCACCAAGATCTCCTCGGACTTGATGCACCACTCAAGCTTGCTGGCATGGCATGGTCAGAGTGGGTATGGCGGTGGGGGATGTGGTGGATATAGTGGTGGGTAGCATACCCTTTGAGGTCTCAAAACCTCCTCTCTTACCCCAGAAGTGACATCGAGGAAACTCCATGCTCACTGGATAACCTTCTGGTGGAAGAGATGTTCATCAACGAAGGATCGTATCCCGCCACTTTGTCGGAGGATTCTGCTGCCACCAGACCTCAAGAACGCCATTGCTCTTAGTCAACAAGGGCTCTTTCGATTTTTA
>JAVJIF010018233.1:30000-76974 GCA_038442645.1 Agave tequilana
ATCTTTTGTTTTCATGAATATATTTCATCTAAAGTAGTTTTCATGGTTTATAAGTATAGTGGATTCATCCATATACATCGTTTGGTTCATAATGTTTAGAAACTTTCTTTGATGTATATCTAGTTCATGGTTTCAAGTTTTATTTTTTTAACAAAACTTAGTTTTGAATTTAATGTCAAAAATATCGATATATCTTTTATATGTGTATTGGATTCTATCTATACACACTATACTTCAAAAGTATTTCTATATCATGTTTTTGTATTTATACAAGTTTTAGAGAAAATGAATTTTTATTTCAAAATTCAAGTTTTAGAAAATACGAGTTTTGGTTTAAAACTTAATTTCTATATATCAAAAGTAGTTCAAATTGTTTGAAATATGTGTTGAATTTTAGTCACACATATTTGTTCTTCAAATATTTATAAGAACTTATTTTTGTAGATTTTATGTGATTTTATGTGATTTTAAAAATGTATTAAAAGACCAAGTTTTCAAACCCTCTAAACCCTGACTGAGGGCTGCTAACGGTCGACCGACGTGCACAGGATTTAGCAGTCGACCGGGCAATCGATCGTTCTAGAGAGTCTGCTCTCCAGTCGACCAACCAGAAAGACCAACTCTCTGTTTCTGGCCTCGGTCGACTAGGCGGTAAGCGATAGGCAAATTACCTTGGGGTGGTCGACCGGCCAGTCGACCGACAGTCTCAACGGTCAGAAATCTGACCGTTAGCCGATCGACCGGGCAGTCGACTGACAGGTCAGTTTTGAACTGACCTGGACCCCAACGGCTATATTTTGGATCACCTATAAATATGGGTTCCTTTGGCCAGTTTTCACTAAGATTTTTTAGAGCAAATTTTCCCCCCTTCTTAAGGATTTTCATTAAATTTTCAAAACAAGTTTTTGTGTCAAAAATTCTCTTATTTTTATTTGTTTCAAAGTTTTTGAAAAAATCAAAGAAAATTAATATTTGGGAATCTAGTTTTGTTCTTCATTTCTTTATCTATCAAGAAAGTTTTTCGCAAGAGTTTTTTTTGTGTTTTCTTTTTCAAAACACTTTGTTATTCTCACACATGAGCTATCATTCAATGCCTATCTATAGGATCTTGTTTTTATGAGAAAAATTATTTGTGATCTTTTAAGATCACCAAGAGAGAGTTTGTGATCGTTGGATCACCAAGTTGTAAACTTTTTCTTTGCTTTGGCTTTGTGCCTTACCTCATCTGTAGAGGTGATTGTGTTAGAGAAAGGAGTTGTGTACTCCCGGTGTTGAGTTGTAATTCCTCAGTGGAGGTCTGTTTGTGGAAGGTCCTGTGTAGACGTAGTGGAAATCCTTCTGTGTGAAGGCGGGGACATAGAACAGTGGCTCGAACCTTGAAATATATCCCAGTATTTGCGTTTGATCCACTATGTCTCAACTTTATCTCTCTTTATATCTTGCATTGCTTTGCATTGTTCAGATTCATATGTTAGATATAGTTTGTGTGTGCTCACACTTGTGTTCAACCAAGAGAGCTTATAAAAGCACCTCAACTCTTAATCTAGAGGAATCTAGAGGAGTAGTTCAGAGCCATTCACGGGGAATTCAGGCTCACTCTTGGTTACAAATAGTATGTTTGTAATTAAGTTTTTAATTCCACATCATTTTTCCTAGATTAGCTAATACACCTATTCACTCCCCCTCTAGGTCTATTTCAATAAGAGCTTAATTAAACCCATTTTCGGGTAATTAATCTGGACTTCTTTGAGGCCAAGGTAGAGAGTTTCTAGAAGATACATTGAATTTAGACGTTGGTGCGAATCTGAAAAAATCCAAATCCAAATACCTGAATCCGAGAATACCTTGAAGGTCTCAGAAGCAAGATGAAACTACTCGCCAAAACCAGGGACCTCAGTCCCTGGTATGGGAGCGAAAACGCATCTTAGCATCCACGCGTCAAAAATGCGAGCCACACGTCAATTTTTTACGTGTGGCCTCATCTCGTCTTCTAAAACCTCCTTTTGCCTATATAAAGCTTTGCAGAGACCTGAGACGCAAGTAGATCAGCGAGTAGGCTAGATTTTTTCTCTTTTAGTGTAGTGTAGTGTAGGTGTTCTTCTCTCTTCTTTTCTTTTGTATTTTTATTTTATTTTAGATCTTGTAGTAGGGCTGAGATGATTCAGAGAGAGATAGAGAGATATTGATGTAATAGATGGTGACAATCTATTTACAAGTGTCTCCTTTCTTCTCCATTGTAATCTTCTCCATCTTCTACATGATACTTAGCTAGTTTTTGTCTCATGATAATCTAACTACTAACCACTAACTAGCTAACCACTTACTTGATAATCCACATGAATCTAATAGCCTCTACAAGGCCTTGCTCTTGCAAGAGTCATTGATGGCTCATGATGATGGATTCTAACACTCTAATATCTAACCACTAACAAACTAACTTGCAATGCTAACTTTATTTCATGCTCACCTCTAATTGGTTTTTGATGATTTAATAGTAACTTGCATTTTGATTGTGTAGAATGGATGTGTGATTTGAATGTAGAAGAACAATCTTATGGGTCATACTTTGTATCGTCTCTTGAAGCCAATGATTAGTAATGGCCAAGGATCCATGTGAGGCAACTATCACTAAGAGATTAGCATGTTAGTGGAACAATTAGTAGTTAGTAGCCTTGAGTTTTTCTTCATTATTTTTCTTCTTTTTTTCTTTACTTTGTTTCACAAACAATTTTTAAAATCTTTTTATCATTGTTTTAATCACTTCTTCTTAATTCACCTTTGTTTCATTTTCTTCACCATCAGTTCATCTTCTTTTTGTTTTCAAACCCATTTATTAAATCACTTCGCTCTTCATTTCACCTTTCTTGCTTTTATTTTACCGACTCCACAATCACTTCTCTTTTATTTTCACATCACCGTTTTATCCCCTTCTTCACCTGTCACTTCTGGATTTCTTTTCTTTTTTCTTTTCTCATTTTTAAACAAAGAAGAATTATTAACAACCGACGTGAATAAAAACTGTTAATACTTCTATCGCCTCCTGTCCCTGTGGATTCGACCCGTTGAGCCAATGCTATAACGGAAGTATCGAGAGAACATTAGCGCACACACTTTTATACTGATTTTACAAAATACACTTTTTCAAGTGTTGGATTCCGCCTCGAACAAAAAAAATGGCGTCATTGCCGGGCACGGGAATGGTTTTGATTTCACGTTTTTTTAACATTTTCTTCTCTGTTTTGGTGTGCAGAGTAATAATTGTAGAAACTGAATATTGCAGAAATCTAAGCTTGCATGCATCTCCTTGTTAAGAAAGCAGGGAGCTGTTCCTTAAACATTTGTCGCGAAAACTCATTAAAAGCCACAGAAACGCGACACATTTTTTGAGATCTTAGCCTTATATTATAGGCTGCTTCTAAATTGTATATATCTGTGATTTCTGCTATCTGTTTTCTATTTTGATTGCCTACACACTGTTACTATACCAGAGATTGAAAACAGAGTTCTAGCTCTGCGAAGTTCGCTGTAAATCTTTGAAAATAGTGAATTCTCTCTCTTCTCCCCGTGGGTTTTTCCAAATTGGGTTTTCACATAAAATCTTGTGTCTTAACCTGCTCTCTGTGTAAATCTCTGAGTTGCTTTCATTCCCTATAATGTGAAATTGACCGCTCGATCAATCGCGTCGGAAAATCTCCACCGCACTACTATTTTTAGACTTGCCTAAAATATTTTTTTTTTTTAGTAATACATACACGGTACCTAAAAACATGAAATAACTATTACACTTATTTTTTGTATTGGAGTGTGATTAGAAGGAAAAAGGTGTAAATGATAGGTAAAATAAGTAATACCCTTTTTTGCACATTAACCCCCCTTCATAGAATAAAATTTTCCAATTGAAAATATTTTGTGTGAATTTAAGACGAAATAATAATTAAGGGAGAAAAAATGTTAAGTCTTGAAAATAATATAACATTTAAGCACAGAGAGGGGAAACAATAAAATATTTATTACAATTTATCCAAAGTTCTGGAATCCATGTCAGATCTCAAATGTACAATTAAGTTCTCAGCTGATCTCTCCTGCTCGTCCAAAACTTGGAACAAAACCCCTATGTCCCAATTTCACGACCCAAACATCTGATCCAAGAGAACAACGATCCCCATTGCCAGCGCCGAATCGAATCCACGCTGCACAGTGAGCCTAAACACGTCACCACCCAAGCTCACTCCTGTAGCACCCTCTTTTCTACAGACCTCCGCCACCGCCCGCCGCCGCTCGTCGTAGACCGTACAGCACCGCTCCGTGTACGACCCCTCTACCGTATAGCACTGTACACCCCCCGTGCCGCGGGAGCAGGGGGTCACGTGAGCAAGACCCTTGGAGTGCCTGACGCTCACGTGCTTCGCCGCGGAGAACACAGGGTTGGCTCTCTCCTCGCCGTCGTAGATGAGCCAGCTCTCCCCCAACCCCAGCCTCTACAAATTAACAACATATAATTGTTTCCATTATTTTTTTTTTATTGAATTAAGATTTAGTTCAATTTGTTTACCTTTCTTCTGATTGTAAAGAGAGGAGCGCCGCTGGCGTCCATGAGAAGGACCTCTCTCTTGCTGCAGGTCGAGTAACCGTCCACGCGGAACACGAGGCTCCCCGCGGAGTCGAAGACGGTGAATCCTTTGCAGTTGAAGAGCAGCGACTTCCGCCACACCGTCATCGCCTCCGTCCTCTTCCCGTCACCGACGGACAGTGACGGTGACGGAGCATTGGGGTGAACCTTGGCCATGGAGATCTCGAAGTGAAGAAGAAGAAGGCGCCTTGAGTAGGGGTCGGCGGGTGGGCGGGTACTTATAGTTGCTTGTGGACGCAGTTGCCCCTGCTTGTGGGGACACGTGTCGGTTGAGGGAGGCTGGAGTCGCTCCGACATTTGCCTTGGTTTTCAACGTGCGTTGCTTCTCTTTGATTTCGACACACGTTTGGTTCGTGGTTCAGAGAATCGGAGCTCGAGATTAATCTTGATGGTGCATCAATAAAGAGCTGGAATTTTTTTTATATCTTTTATCTGTTTCATCAGAATTGCCTTGTTCTTGATGCTCTTTCAATTCAAACGAGTGGGTGTTTGAATGCAAGGAAGTGGGTGGAAGTAAGGAAATGAGGAAGTATAATTGCTTACTTCCCTATTTATCCAAATACCGGAAAAGGAAAATAAGAAAACTCATTTTCCTTCTCTTTTTTCTTTTTTACACAACCATTTCCTCACTTCCAAAGTGGTACAGTTAATTTTGTGGTCATGTAAATCTCATTTATAATAAGTTGTAGCACAAAACAGTTAATTTTTTGATCATGTAAATCTCACTTGCATTCTAATGACAGTCTATTTTTTATTTTTCTTAATTAATTTTTATTTTAATTTTATTTTGCGGTCAACTTTGTGGTCAATTTTTCCACTTTCACTTTCACATTATCATCCAAACACCGGAAAAGACATAACATTTTCCAAATCACACTTCCTAACAACATCCAAACACCGGAAAATTTACTAACCAATTCTCAAGTTTCAAAGGGAACTATTACCAATTCCTCACTTCCTTACTTCCTCACTTCCACCGTCAACCAAACAGGCATGAGAAATACATCTCTCACGTTGGAATTTTTAGTACAGTTTCAAGCACTTTTAGTATTACATCTAGTAGTGTTTTAGTTTGTTTTGGTTATTAAAGAAAATTTATGATCAAGAAGAGAAAAAAGAGTTGGTCATAAAATTTAATTTCAGATATTTGTCAGAAATAAGGCGAATATAATCGATTATACCTCTTATACTTTTTTTCAAACAAAATGGAAGGACGATGATATGAAAATTCAAGGGAAAAAAAAAAGAAGTGCCATGTTAGGTTTTAAAAAGAACAAATAATTAGTGGTTTAGGGGAAAAAAACGAAAAACAAGTTGGTAGCAAAAAAGAAAAAGAAGAGCTTATGATAATGAGCAAAGTACTCTTTAGAGTAGGGGTGAGCATCGGTCGGTTCGGTTCGGTTTTTGCTAATTTTTGCAAAACCGAACCGAACCGATTAGACTTAGTAACCGAACCGAACCGAATCAACTCAGTTCGGTTCGGTTTTTCGGTTTTTTCGGTTAGGTCAATATATTGTCATCATTTCTTACATTTTTTAATTACCATTATGCTATCATCCTTTAATATTATAATCTCAAATATCTATTACCCAAATTAGAAATAAGAAAAGATTCTAAGCTTAATGTGAATTGAAAATTTCATATTCTAAAACTTTTACACCGTATTTGAGCTCTTATATCAAAACTCATATAATTATTACTAACTTTTAATGATAAGAATGAAAAAAAGAACTATATTAATATAAATATTATTCTCAATTGTGATGGTGTACTTAATATTGCTTTCACATATTCAACATAAAAAAGATGGTATTACTAAAACTAATGAGATAAACTTCCACCAGTTTTTATTATGAACTATATGATTCACTAAATTGAATTTGAGTAGATTAATATATAGGGTGAGAAATTCGGTTCGGTTCGGTCTATTCGGGTTTTGGAACACAAAACCGAAACCCGACCGAATTAGAGCGGTTCGGTTCGGTTCGGGTTTTATTTCGGTTATAACCGAACTCTGCTCACCCCTACTTTAGAGGGTGCATACAATTTGGTTTGGATTTCGTGTCTAGTTAAGAATAGATAAAGAGGTTCCAGTACCATGAAGTCAAAAATTAATACGTGATTAGCATTCAAAACATAAACTAATCTTATTTATTATTATTGTTATTAATTAGTCCCGAGCCTCTGGTTGAGATACGAAGACTAGGAAATCCCAACTTAGAGTTTATCATCCAAGATAAGGTTTGAGAATCTCTCCCTGGGGCATCTCACCCGAAGCACAAACAATAATTTTCATAATCAATCATTAAACGAGAATAACAATAATAGTCTAGTCTTGAATAAGCCTACATCATAGAAAGCAGCTCAAATAAGCTAATTAAAGCACTAGATGTCCCCATCACCTCTACTGTTGCTTAGCAGACAACGTCTTGTGCCAATCCTCTTCCTAAGCATTTCGATACTCGAGCCACCGTTACTAAGCATGTTATCAAACTGTGTTATGGCATTAACGATCTTTGCGATAGTACTCTCATCTACAATATGCCCAAGATTGTACAGACAAATTAATCTTAATTAATCTCTTTTTCCTTGTTTCCTTCCTTTGTCTCCCCAAAGGCATGGCACAAAGAATTCACTCACCCATGCTTATCTAATGAATATCATGATTTCCGACCAATGTGACCAAGCCTTGTCGACTGATAATGATGCTCTAAAGTGCTGTCTTTCGCTCACTAATACACTCCCATGCCTTTTGTCTCTGCATTAATTGGCACTATTTGAACTGTGCACTATGAAAAAAAAGTCGGATGGTTCATGCTGTACGAGATTCGGTGGAAGTAAGGATTCAAAAAGAATAAGCAGGGAGGGGTCTATTCTTTAACATAAAAAGAATGAGAATAAGAAACTTTTCTCGAAGTGGGATCTCGAAGATTTCAAGAGGCACACCGGCCCGTCATTTGCCTTCTGAAAGAGTTACTGATGATATATTGCAAATTATTGCGAGGCATGTTACTATGATTTTTCTGACTCTGCTTTTAACCGTGTGCTATTAGTGATGAGGCAAAGTTAGGGCAGCTTGCAACTGCGCCCTGCCCCTATCTCTTCTACGGGCCTGTTTGGTTGCAAGGAAGTGAGCGAAAGTAAGGAAATGGGAAAGTATAATTGCTCACTTCCCTATCTATCCAAACACCGGAAAAGAAAAATAAGAAAACTCTTTTACTTTTCTCTTTTCTCTTTTACACAATCATTTACTCACTTTCAGAATGCTACAGTTAATCTTGTGGTCATGTAAATCTCATTTATAATAAGTTGTAGTACAAAATAGTTAATTTTTTGATCATATAAATCTCACTTGCATTCTAATTACCGTCCATTTTTTATTTTTGCTTAATTATTTTTTATTTTAATATTATTTCGCGGTCAACTTTGTGGTCAATTTTTTCACTTTCACGTTATCATCCAAACACCAGAAAAGACATAATATTTTTTAAATCACACTTCCAAACAAAATTCAAATATTAAAAAATTTATTAACTAATTTTCAAATTCTAAAAGAAATTATTAATACTTTCTCACTTCTTCACTTCCTGATTTTGAGGCACCAATTAATGTTGCCGACATATAGATCAGGGCTCTATCTCCCCAACTAGGGTGCTCCCAATAGGTCAAGAAAAATGTGTGTACCTTTTGTGGAGGTTTTTCTTGATCAGAGTGTTACTGGTGATGAAATGACGTGTTACTTAATAATTTCTCAATGGTATTAATCAGATTTTTTTTTTCTTTAAAATGAAATTCGAAGCGAGCTGATAACGCAACTGACTTGTGGCGAGAAGGCTACAAGTTCAAATCATATTTATGATATTGCTAGAAATTTTTTTTCTTTTGTACGAGAAAAGAATAATATGGATCCTTATTAAAGATTAAACTCATATATTGGAGAAGGGCGTTATTTTTTATTGCGAATCAATTAACTATTAATGCCCAACATGATTTGATTGCCTTGATCTATCAAAGTTATTCATTACTCTCTCTCTCTCTCTCTCTCTCTCTCTCTCTGTTTTTCTTCTTTCTATTTTTTCTTTTTCCAATTGTGAAGTTTATATCTTTACCTTTTTCTCCTCCTAAGAACTTTTTTGAGTATTAAGTGTGGGAAGAGAATCTAATATCTCGTTGGTAGATTTTTTTTTTTTAAACTCATTAGAGAAGATAGCTCAGAGATTTGGCGTTCGATGACTTGCCCAAGCCTTGAAAAAGACCAGAGCATTGTTGAAGACAGAGTCTCGGTCTAACGCCCGGTCGACCTGCCATACACAGACATGCACACCGGGAGGAAAATGTATGTAGCAGTGATCACCTGGTCGACCGCCTAGAAAAGCAGCACAAGCCCAAGTGGGGTCAATCAACTGCCCGGTCAACCGACCAGAACGTTGGATTGCACAACTGAATTATATGGTCGGAAAAAATTTGAAATAAAATTCTTTGAATAGATGAAAATTGCAACGATTTCAATCCAGAGAGAAGAATATCTAGATCTCCCATTTGTTTAAGGCTTTGTTCTTCATGTGGCGGTGGAGAGTGAATCGTGTTCTCTGTTGACTAGCTGAACGAGAATCATCTCTTGGATTGCCTTGAAGATACTCTCGAAGAGATTGAAATAAATCCGCTTGAATGCAGCTAGCGTTGGAGTTCACCTTTTTAAAAGAAATTCTCTTCCTCTCTCTCCTCTCTCTCTCTCACTCTCATTTTTATATTCAAGAGCTCTGAACTTTTAAGGTTGCTGAATTTGCTTCCCTTTTGATCAAAAAATCCCCCCTCCATAGCTTTCATAGCTATTTATTGGGGGGGTTTTAGGGGTATAATTGTCTCCTAGAATCCCTCTATAATTGGGATAACTCTGCGCATTATGTGGGTGTTAATTGACCTAGTAATGAGCGTCAGTTATCAGAAATACGGGTCTCGCATTGGATGCGGATCTCGCTCTGTTGTCAGACGCGGAGCTCCCAGACTTCACAGGGTCACGTCTGTATAGAAATGCGGAGCTCAGAGGTTCGCGTTGAAGTTGAAACGCGTTGCTACTTAGGCGCATGTTAGCTTTGAAAACGCGAAGTTACTCAGACCTGCATTTGAGTTGGAACTCGAAGCTACTTAGGTTCGCATTCCCATGATTAACGTGACTGCCACGTTCTAGTATTGAACGCGACCTCCGCATTTCCTGCTTGATAAAGTCCGCGTTTGTGCTGAAATGTGACCTCCATTTTTGAATGAGGCCTGTGTTTGTGGCTTTGCCCTTGGTGATTTTTATATAGCTTACAGAATCCCCTCCAAAGTTTTCGAAACCCCTTGGTTGATTGGGAATGATTTCAAAATACTTTGAATTTCATATTGATTTGGACCTTCGTGATTAGACTGAGAATCTTTTGAAGTACTCGTAGCTTGACTCTGTCTGGATTCTGATCTTCGTGAGTATACTATTGAACTTCTTGAAGCTCCCCAGGAAGATCATCGTAAGTATCTAGAAACTCAGTTTAGAATTATTTGAACTCTATTTTGTCTTGTCGGTGTACTGTTGAACTGGTAGAGTTATCAATTGCCTTTGCCAGTGTACTATTGAACTGATTGTAGAAACAGAGACATACTTCTTTATTTGGGAGAGAACGCAGCTCTCATTGAAACGCAATTGTCACGCTTCATCTCTTTTGGACACGGACTTCAATTGAACGTGACTTTAATTTGATGTTTGAGAGTTCTTGACACGGATATCGTCTTGGCGTAACTGTCATGTTGTAGTTGTATTCAAAACGTGAAGATCACATTGGAGAGTTCTGGACGCGGATGCCTCTTGAACGCCAACGTCGCATTTGTAGCTTGTTTTGCTTTTGAATCATATCTGTTTTGCCGAAAAATCAGTTAGCCTAAAGTGAAGAATTTTAATTGTCAGAGGTGTGATATTAACTTAAAAAGGAAATGATCAGACGACTTCACTGGAAGAGTTGAATAGGGAAAGGTGTAGTTTTAACCAAAGATCTCGTTTCCATTAAGAAAATCGAGGGAAACTACTGTCAGAGGTGCGATGTTAACTTGACATGGGAATTTGCTAGAGGTGCAATGTTAACTTAGGAAGCGAAAGTCTCGTTTTCTCTCTGATTGTAACTTTCTTCTTCGATCACGTACTTTCTTCTTTTCAAAGGCCACCTTCATCTAGATCTCTGACTTCTTCTTCTCTGTTTGATACAGCATCTTCATCCTCATCGATTAGCTTTTTCGCAATGATTTTATTCTCTCCTCAAATGAATTTTTACTAAATGTTTCTGCAGTGTATAATTCCTAAGAAATCAGTCCGCACACAAAAATACTGGGGATGGATTTAATCAAATCAAAGAAAGCAATCGCAAACATACTGAACTTTTGTAGAAAATCCGAAAGAAACAGAACCACGGAGAGGAGAAGAAGAATTCTACTATGTCAATGGCGATTATAGGTGAGGTTCTCTAGTCTGTAAGGGTTTCTGGCTCCAATGATCGTCCCCTTCCACGTTGGAAGAGATTCTCTATTATATAACTTGTGTCTATTTTAATAAGGCTACAGAGTTCAGCTCTATTTGAATACTTAACCGCTTATCTAAGAGACGGTTAGAGCTGAACATTCAAATTTGAAATGATTAAGCGAGAGTCTTCCTTTATCTGGTAATCTAAGTCTAATTGTAGATGTGGTCGTTCCGTCCCCGAATTGTAGCTGTCGATTTTAAATAGAGGTTTGGCTTAGAGATAAGGATTCAAACAATTGACTCTATCTTCTCCTTCTAACCATACGAACCGCTCAGGATTTGAATCAGTTGAGGACTCCTGCTTGAAGGCTCTGGAAGCTGGCACGTGTCACTCACCTATTAGGTGTGTGGCGTGATCTCGAGGAGGTCAGAAACTGATCACTACGTATGCCCCCTTTGCATCCTTCTCTTCGGAGGAGATCGGCAACTCTCCCTCAGGGCCCATAGGATCCCGGGAACTCTAATTGAGAGGAAAGCAGATAGATAAGGGTGTTCTGAATGTAGAGTTGCTTGTTGTCGCTTCGGGTTTTATCTTTTAGTGGCGTGCGTGGCTTTACAAGCTGGCAGAACCTTAAATGTGCGTTACATCCGCTGCCGGTCAATCAGGTTACCGTAACTTTTAGGACGCGGCGCTCGAGGTGGGTACCGTGTATCCGAAGTGAAGATTTTGATCTGATCCGCCGTGATACGTGTAGGACCATGATCGAGCTACTATTAATTCTCCTAGGGTTAAGAAGGCAACAATATAAGGCTTTGGGCATTCTTTTCCCCAAATCTCTGAATCTTCTTCTTCCTTGCCTTCTTTCGATCTTAACTCTTAGATCTCAAAGTCCGACTTACGACACATGAAAGAGACTTACGTCAAGTTTTAAAAAGTGCTCCGTCATCGATTGGAATCAATCTCTTAGTCTCCTCCTTCAGAAGACAGTCTCAATCGTCTGACATCTCTTTCTCGTCATCCATACTCATCCAAACTCTTATGTTACATCCATCATGAGTTTATGAGGTGTTGTGCAAGAATACAAGTTTTGTTCATTAGTCTTCAGATTGTATCTTGAGGGATTGGTATCAACTTTTAGATTTTCAGCACATATTTTTCAGATTTCTTTTTTATTTTCCTTTTCTTTTATTCGCCTTTTCTTTTATTCAAACTCACAATTTTCACCCATCATGAGTTTATGAGGGTGTTCAAGAGATTATGATTAAAATACTAATTATATTAAGAGTAGGGATTTTCTTATTATGTTATTAAAATGGTTATATATTTGATATTGCCCTCATCAATAAAATTCACAATTCTCAGGTTCTTCAACTGATTTAACATATTTAAAATTTTAGAAGTCAATCAAAAAAGGAAGGACTTTTTTCAAAAATTAATAAACAGTAGCAATTTGCAATCTTTGCAACCTTTTCTCCTCCTGGCAGTATTCATCTACGTGCTTCCAAATTCTTCAAATCTATCTTCCAATGCGTTTTCAAGAAATCAATGCTTGAAGATTGTATTTAAATTTTTTACCTTAGTATGTTTGATGGTTTGGCAGAAAAGGAGCCCCCTATTGCATTGTTGTAGCATTGTATTATCTTATCCTCTCTAATGAAAAAGGGTGGCCATGTTCCACCTTTTCTTTCAAGGAAGAGGAAGAAAGAAGCCCATTCGAGCTCCATAGGTTTACTAGTGAAAACAAACAATGAGCTCCAATCTTAAGCCTAACCACAGAGAACAAGAAATATTGTTATCAGAAAAAAATTAACAAGAATGAGTATAATCTGATAGAAAGACTTAGATTTTAATGTTTGGCCCTAGAGAAATCCAACCTGCTTAAAGTCCTAAAACATATCACATGGCAGTAGCACTCGCCAACACATGGGATTGCAGAAGATATTATATGCATGTATAAAACCAGCAATGTAGCAGGGCTTTGAGTTTGGTTCATCACCCCTACGAGAATGTGGGAGAGAGGAGTAAAGGAAGTTAGCACAGAGATCGGAAATCAAGGAGCGAGAAACAGCGCATTGGAGCAGGCCAGATTGTGCTCCCGGTCGGCCGCCCGGTTGACTGGTGGAGAAGGCCGGTCGGTCCGCCTGGTCGACCGGCGTGCACGACATACACAAGGTTAGCCCGGTTGACCGTGGCAGAGAGCGGTCGACCGGCCCGGTCGACCGACTGAAAGCAGGCTGCTCTCGGTTGGGCCTGGTCGACCAGCGCTGTAGACCGTGGCATGGATCGGTCGACTGGCCGGTCGACCGACAGACGCGTTTTAACTTTCCTTTTGGGATTCGAATTCCTTTTCTGGATGGGATCGAATTTAATCTGGGTTTCCTTAAATTCAGGGACTCTGTGACTATAAATAGGGGCTACTAGAGCCCTCATGTATTGTATCCCAAAGAATCTCCTCAAGTTTTCCCTCTTGTATTAGTTTGTATTGATTGTTGAATTAATAAAATCTCTCTCTCTCTTGCACCGAGGACGTAGGCACGTTGCCGAACCTCGTTAAATACTATGTTGATTGCTTTTCTCTATTGTTAGTTGTTCTTGTCGTGTTGGTTGTTTCTCCGGTTGCATCAAATCTCCGCCAAGTGGGCGGATTCCTCAGAGAGGTTGTTGTCCCGTGCGCACAACAAATGGTATTAAAGCATCCCAGGTTCGACGTGGGATCATCTATTGATTCAAGGGCATCAGTTGCTGTTTGGCGGAGATCGTGTGTCGATCTTGAATCAGCGTTGGGACTGTTTGTGGGATTGTATGTCGATCTCAAAACAACGTGTAGATTGCTCGAGGAATCAATTTGGAGGAGTAGATTGCTTCGGAAACTCTTAGAGGGTTTCGCGTGGAGGTAAAGATCCTGTCTTTATCTAGTTTATTTTATCTAACTCCGTTTGTTTCCGCATTGCTTTGAGGAATAATTTGAGAAGATAGCTGGAGAAAGTACATCGGTGAGATCTATGAATTCACATCCAAGGATTAATGTGGTGAAGTTCAACGGTACGAACAGCTTTGGTATGTGGAGGCGTGAGGTTATGGATGCGTTGACGGCATCAAACCTTGAAGACACTTAACGGTTGGAGAAGAAGCGCGCATTAACGACGGAAGAAGATTGGGACAATATGAACCATTCAGCGTGTGGCTTGATTAGGTCTTATTTGATACAAGATATCAAGTGTTGCATGAGATATCTGCGAGGCAGCTGTGGGAGATCCTGGAGAAGAAATATCTGACGAAAGCCATAGAGTCGCGCTTGCAGTTGAAGAGTAAGCTTTATGGCTTTCAGATGCAAAAAGGGTGCTCCGTCAATGAACACTTGAATCGCTACACAAAACTTCTTATAGATCTAGTTAATGTAGATGTGGAGACCAGTGAAGAGGATAAGGCGGTAATACTTTTGAACTCTCTTCCTAGGGAAGAGTATGAGACCTTTACTCTTACAGTTCTCAATGAAAGAAAATTCCTTAACTACAGTGAGATGTCTGCTGCACTTGTGAGTTATGAAGCAAAGAGACAGGATATATTGTCTTCTTCGGGAAGTACAACAGCAGAGGCATTGGCGATAAGAGACAGAAGTTCTAATAGGAAGGAAAGAGATGATCAGGGAAGATCGAAGTCCAGATCAGGCTTCAAAAATCTGAAAAGAAATCAGTGCGTCTTGTGCAAGGAAGTAGGGCACTGGAAAGTTGACTGCCCGAAGGCCAAAGGTAAGAAGGTGGAGTCAAATACCGAGGCGAATCTCGCACAGGCGGATGGATCGGATGAAGACTCATCGGTATTCTCTCTCTCTCTCTGTTACTACTCCTACTGTTGATTACTCAGATAAGACTGAGTGGATCTTGGATACCGGAGTCACCTATCAATTGTGCCCGAATAGGGCCTGATTTTCTAGTTTTGAGAAGCTAGATGGATGTTACACGGTCGCGGGTGATGATCATCCGTGTAATATAGAAGGAATGGGTACAGTCCATATCAAGATGGATGATGGGATAGTATGAGAATTGAAGGAGGTGAGGTATGTACCTCAATTTAAAAAGAATCTTATCTCTGTTGGCGCTTTGGAAGCATTGGGTCTTGTGATATCTATACGAGATGGTGTTCTCAAGATGATCAAAGGCTCGATGGTGGTGATGAAGGACGTCCGCCCGAAAATCTCTACTACTTGAAGGGTAGTACGGTTACAGGTCTGGTGGAGACTTCTAGTTCTTCAGATGATGATTGCACGAAAGTCTGGCAGGTGAAGGTCGGACATGGAGGTGAAAAGTCTTTGCGAGCTCCTGCAAAGAAGGGATCATTGGAAGGTGCTGCTACCTGCAACTTGGAAGGTGAACACAGCGTTCTGGACAAGAAGAAGGTGAAATTCAGCACCAGTACTCACCGCTCAGAAGGTCTTCTTGATTGTGTTCACGTAAGCGTTTGGGGACCTACTAAGACTGCATCGCTTGGAGGTCACTGGTACTTTGTCTCTTTTGTTGATAGTTTATTTAGGCATTATTAGATATATCCCTTGAGATAAAGATGTGAAGCCCTAAATATGTTGATGAAGTGGAAAGGAAGAATGGAGAAGCAAATAGGTAGGAAGATCAAGGAGCTATAGATGGTAATGTTGCAAGAGACATAAACCAATTACTACAATTTGGCCAGAACACCGGTATTGGTACTCACTTCACAGAAGGTAAAAATGGGTTGGCTAAGGAAGTAAACTGTTCCTTGCTGGAGAAGGTTCAGTGGTTGTTGTCTAATGCAGGATTAGACAAATCGTTTTGAGCTGAGGCGACTGTGTATGCTAGCCATCTCATAAATGGGTCGACTGCGATAAGAAGTAAAACTCCATTAGAAATTTGGTCTGAGAAAGCTGCTCAAAATCATGGTTTGCTGCGAAAATTTGAAAGTCCGACCTACTTCAGTGCCAAGGATGGCAAGGTGAATCCGCAAGCAAAGAGGTTTGTGTTTTTGGGTGTCAAAAGGAATATGAAAGACTATAGGTTGTGAGACCCCAAAAACAAGAAGATCGTGTTGAGTAAGCATGTCACATTTGATGAGACTTCAGTGTTGAAGTCTACCGTCTCTCAGCAGGTGGAGAGAACGGAGACCAAGGAAGTATCACAGTGGGTGGAGGTTGATGCTACTCTACGATCTCCAGTTGGTTCGGTGTCAGTGAAGACTTCACCGGATGTGACACCGGGTGGAGATCATGTAGCCAGGGTTGATGCTGAACAGGTTGAAGACATTGATGAGAATGTCGAGTTGTTTGCAGCCATTGAAACCAAGGTAAAACCACGCTCGTGGATAAAGAAGCATGAATCTCAAGCTTGTGATCGCGACAAGCTGAAGTTAAAAGCCGTTGTTCTCCATGATTGATCATGAAGAGGCTCATATGACTCAGCCAGATAGGTTCACTGCTACAAATCCAGGTACAAGTGCTTGAGCTTGATGGAGCTCATTTGAATGAACTACGGTTGGCTTGATCCTTTGGGCAAGGTAGTAGGCAGCCGTAATGGCGCAGCCAAATTTGGTGATGCAACCTGTATGAAGCTGTTTGGGTTCTCGAGTTGTGGCCGATTGGAACTTCACGTAGAGGTGAAGTGTTGTGGCTAGTTGGACTTCACGTAGAGGTGAGGTGTTGTGATCTCGATGAACATGTTGATCTTCTGGTGATAAGATGGTTGAGCTTGCATAGGAGGGGTGTGCATCCAGGTTGTTGAAGCCGATGATGGTGTTTGGTGTGCTTTACTCTGATTTGGTTGGACCCTCAGCTAAAGACATGTAGACTAGATAGAGCTAGTCAGTTGGAGAGTCAGTGTTGGCTCATGATGAGTTCTTCGTGAGGTTATGTAATTGCTGAGTTGGAGACACGTTCGGTGATCGGCATGTATGGAAGTTCTCCTAAGGTGAAGTGTAGGGAAGGCATGTGTGGTGCATTCCAGTTGGATAGCTGAGTTACAGATTCCAAGCCGAGATTGTGTGTCGATTTCGCCGAGATCGTGTGTCGATTTCGTCCGGAGCGCGCAAGCCGAGATCGTGTGTCGATTTCGCCAGGTGATAGACTGAAGTTCGTTGGAGATCGGCTCAGATTTGAAAAATCTTCACCAAGGTAGAGAATTGTGGGAGAGAGGAGATAGAGGAGTAAAGGAAGTTAGCACAGAGATCAAAAATTAAGGAGCGAGAAACAGCGCATTGGAGCAGGCCAGATTGTGATACCGGTCGGCCGCCCGGTGGACCGGCCCGGTCGACCGACTGAAAGCAGGCTGCTCTCGGTTGGGCCCGGTCGACCGGCGCGGTTGACCGGCCGGTCGACTGACAGACGCGTTTTGACTTTCCTTTTGGGATTCAGATTTCTTTTCTGGATGACATCGAATTCAATCCGGGTTTCCTTAAATCTAAGGATTCTGTGATTATAAATAGGGGCTAGAGCCCTCATGATTGTATCCTTCAGAATCTCCTCAAGTTTTCCCTCTTGTATTAGTTTGTATTGATTGTTGAATCAATAAAATCTCTCTCTCCCTTGCCCCGAGGACGTAGGCACGTTGCCGAACTTCGTTAAATACTGTGTTGATTGCTTTTCTCTATTGTAAGTTGTTCTTGTCGTGTTGGTTGTTTCTCCGGCTGCATCAAGTCTCCGCCAGGTGGGCGGATTCCTCAGAGAGGTTGTTGTCCCGTACGCACAACAGGGAGCTTTTCACTGGTGATTGATGTGCGAACAAGACCATGTGGTTGTGGGGAAGAGAATGCTACAGATATAACCAGAAAATGATTTCCAAACAGAAAGCAATTGCAAGTGACAAGGTCACAGAAAGCCCCATTCATTTGGCGCCATTCAACTCCTTGCTTCCAAAGACATTGATGGGACGAGAAACAGATTCCCTTGGAATTTAAAAAAATAATAATAATAATTAATAGATAATTAGCATCTCTCTAATAATTGGGACATAGGTCGTAAAATCTTGTCATCCAAACGCATGTGGGAGCTCCAACATACTGCATGCAGCTCCAGCTAACGAACAACCAATTATAAAATATGGTGCAGTTTGCATACATAAAGAAGCGAGGCTTGGGTCGCGTGTGCCCAGCGTGGGTGATTGTAACTCATGGCCAAGGATATTTTTTTCACCTACACTTTTGAATACTAAAAAATTTATTTTCACAAAACTCAATTTTTCATTACACTTTCACATTTCTTATATTCACGTTCTGCTTTCATAAATTTAAATACGCCCTACGTTACTACTATTGTGCTCAGAGTTTCTAACAGCTGCCTCATAAATAATAGGAACAACAATTCTCGAATTCATAACAATTATTATATCTCAAATTTAATTACTTGCATTATGGCAAGAAACACATTAGATTAACTATTAGACACGTGAAAGATATTAAAAAAAAAAAATGCACCACAATCAATAACTTCTACAAAAACAATATGACAAACAATAACTTTCACAAGAGACAATATGACTTAAAAGTTTAAACTGACAGGCAGAAACTAGAAGGCAATTTGACAATTAGTTTAAAAAAAAAAAAAAATCTGGTCCATTTTCATTCATTACTGTCAGTTCCAGCAGTCCTCGCTCAGATAAAAAGAAGGGACCAAAAAAAAAAAAAAATAGAGTGACAGAAGCCGACCACTCTAAGGTCTCAATGATCTTATAAATCTTTGCTTTCTAATCCAAATCAAGCACAGTTTCTTGCATTAGGTCATGATTGATAGCAGCTTAATATGTGGTTTGAGGAGAAAGCGCGCGAGACAACTGCAATAGACCAAAAGCCAATTTTGCAAACTCGAGAAGGAAAGGCCTCATCAAGCTAGGAAAGCCATTGCAGACAGAAATCTACTTGCCATATAAAAGGATGTTAAAGTATCTTTAGAAATCATCTCTGTTTGCCTTTGATAGCAAACATCAAGTTATTGTTTTAAGCTGAAAGATAACACATGTGCACGTACCCATCTAGACTCATGAAAGGTGTCCAGGTATTGTAAATCACTTAGAGGGGGCCAGGGGCGGCTTAATTTCTAGAGAGACCTTAGGCGAAAATTTCAAATGGGCCCTTTTAAAATATACTTTAAAAAGTAATTAATATTCACTAATATTTTATTTAATTAATATTTTATTAAAAATAATTCTTCTAGCTTTTTAAGAAGCAAAATTTTTAATCAAGTTTTTGTATTCAAGTTTGCTAATGTATCTTTTTCTATAGAGTAGTTACACCTGCCGTCAGTCTGAGGTCTGGGCGACGGGGGCGGTGAAGAGCGAGACTGCACAGAGAGAGTTTTAATTTTGAAAAATTCTCTAATTATAATTAAATAGTTAGGTAGAGTGGAAAAGACATCTGAGGAAGTGGAAGAGACTCCTCTTTAATTATAATTAAATAGTATAGGGAGTGGAGGATATTAGCTTGGGAAAGTGGAAGAAACTCATGCTTTTCCTGTTAATATAAAAATTGAAGAGGGAAAAAAAAAAAAAAAGCGTGGATGACTGGATTCAAACTCGCGCAGGCAAAGCCCACACAATTTCTAGTCATGTCCGATAACCACTCCGGAACGCCCACTTGAACAAACAAAAAATATTTTCTATATTTTATATTTCTTATTTTAGTTAAATATTAATTTATACTATAATTTTGGAGGCCCCATCATATTTGGGGGCCCTAGGCGACTGCCTCATTCGCCTAGAGGTTGAGCCACCCCTGAGGGGGGCGAATAGGTGGTGTACTAATCAAATGCGTAATTTAAAAACTTGCACTAACTAAAACTAACACACAAATACATATCAAAGAGTGAAGCCAAATTCTCGATGAATGGTTTTAGAACTTCTCCTCAAGATTCCTCTTTAATAAGAGTTATGGTGCTTAATTGCTTTTTTGGTTCAAACAATTATAAGCACATTAAACTATATCAAGCATATAAAAATAGGTGAATATTTGCAAGTAAGATATAAACTAGAATGAGTAGAGTTGAATTGAGAGAGAGATGATGAACAATCGTAAACACGGGAAAATTGTTTCGAAGTTCGAGTCACTTGCCGTAATGCCGCGATCTCGCGGGTAAAAAGACGCTACTATGACGTATATACGCAGGGCGAAAATACCTTCACATATATACGCTAAGCATCAGTACATGCAAGAATCAAAGTACGAAAACACAGTGACAATATACATTCCAGCAATAATAACACAAGTACACAGTTATCACAAAGTATGATACAATATCCCAAGAATATTAGATCATCAAGAAGCACAAAGAAAGATATGCAATATAAAAGGACTGGAAAATACTCATGAGTAGCAAGATGAGAATCTCGCGAGCCGATCAAATGGGGGCTGAAAGAAAAGAGGGTCCAGACAGACAACAGCTAATCCACGCTTCCACTGCGCACTCAAATCAGCTACAAAAAGGCCACCATAGTTCAGACTCTAGGATCTGGACATGAGGGTCCAGAGTTGTAAGAAAACAACCCAACGAGTACGTAAGATAAAGCCAGTTGTCTTGCTCAGGTAGTCACACGTGTACATGTTCAAGTGATGTGATTCAGGCATACAGGTACAGGTAATGACAAGTAACTTTAAAATGGAAATCATAAATCAGCAAAAATCTGATATCAAGTAAGTACATGTGTATCGATAAATCTGAATAAACAGAGCATGTATTGAAACCGTTTTGTGAATATAGGCACATATAATCATCTAAATGAGACATCTAATAATATGTTAGGTGTAAATATGGACAAAACTAGTTGTACAAGCTCAGATCGTGGATTCATAAGATTGATACGTTGAGGAGATAATCCAAACAAGGAAACCTTCATCTATATAATATACCCTATATTGTCATCATCTAAATTCATACAACTTGAGTTGCCCTCAGAGTAACAGAACTAGAGTGTATCCGATGTAATCATTGTGTCACAAAAATTATATGCCATAAAGTAGGGTGTCAACTCAGGGCATAACACCTGATTAAATGATTCATTACTATAACTGGAGAATATAAAAGTTTTGCATTTTAAGTTAATCAATAATAATAATCAGTATCGTTCGATATTTCAATCTCCTCCCTGTTGTGCCCCAACAACAACCACAAGAGGAAGCCCTAGATCTCCAATGCACGAAGAATAATTTCAATAACAGCATAAACACCCAATCTCAGAGAAAGAACACGAAGCACAGATTTAACGAGGTTCGGCCTTGTCGCCTACGTCCTCGGGGCAAAGAAAAAGAGAGTTTCTATTAATTTGATGAATAAAAATACAATTTCTGCAGCACCTCTGAGTATCAAGAGACCTGCCTTGTCCAACAACAACAAAACCCTAGAAAATCCGCCCTTAAGTACAACAGATTTCTAATTCAGCAAACAGCCCGACCCGACTGTCGGTCGACCGGTCGGTCGACCGACCCTATGCACCGGTCGACCGGGCCGGTCGACCGTGCCAGTCGACCGTGCCTAACCGAGAGTTAGGCACTATCAGTCGGTCGACCGCCCGGTCGACCGATCTCCTTCTGCGGTCGACCGGACCGGTCGACCGCTAATGCCTTGTGCATGTGGTGCTCATCGGTCGACCAGACCGGTCGACCGAAGTGCTGCTACTGCTGACGGTCGACCGGCCGGTCGACCGCTCTCCTG
The DNA here is from genome assembly GCA_038442645.1 of Agave tequilana. Lineage (NCBI taxonomy): Eukaryota > Viridiplantae > Streptophyta > Magnoliopsida > Asparagales > Asparagaceae > Agave > Agave tequilana. The sequence continues at coordinate 51,776 of JAVJIF010018233.1, forward strand.
CTGCTGCTCTGCTGACCTGCTGCTGCTGCTGTTTCCTTTTGGCGAAGACCCTCGTCGACTTCCTCGACGACCTCCCTCTCTTCCTACAATTCTCCACCTCGGTGAAGATTCTTTCAAATCTGAGCCGAACTGACCATCGACTCGAAAATGGCTGCACCAATGTGGTTGCCTACGTACCCTGCCCAAGGGATCAAGCCATCCGTAGTTCATCCAAATGAGCTTCACCAAGCTCAAGCTACATGAAGGACGTGGAGCAAAGCCTTGCAATGTGCAAACTTGACTCCTGACACCACCTTAGTAAGCATGTCGGCGAGATTCTCCGATGTGTGAATCTTCAGCAATTCAATATCACCCTCTTCTAGAATCTCCCAAACAAAATGGAACCTAACGTCGATGTGCTTCGTCCGTGCATGATAGACCTGATTCTTGGCTAAGTAAATAGCACTCATACTGTCACAATTAATCTTCAGCAGATCCTGTTCCACCTCCAAGTCATCAAGCAAGCCTTGAAGTCAGATTGCCTCCTTCATAGCCTCCGTCATGGCCATATACTCGGCCTCTGTGGTAGATAATGCGACGGTAGACTGTAGTGTGGAGCGCCAACTCACCAGTGCTTGAGAGAATGTAAAAACATACCCTGTTGTAGACCGGCGCTTGTCAAGATCACCAGCATAGTCGGAATCAACATATCCGATACAATCTTGCTTCCCCGTGGAGTCCTTCTCAAATACCAGACCTACATCAATGATTCCTTTGATGTACCTCAAGATCCACTTCACTGCCTCCCAATGACCCTGTCCCGGATCATACATATATCTACTGACCATAAAGACAGCTTGTGATAGATCTGGTCTCGTACACACCATAGCGTACATAAGACTACCGACTGCGTTAGCATATGGGACGTGAGTCATATACTTACGTTCTTGAACATTCTTTGGAGACATCTTAGTAGATAACTTGAAATGAGGAGCCATAGGTGTATTTGAAAAACACCTAGAGGGGGGTGAATAGGTGTAAATGCTAATCTAACAATCTTTTTAAGCAATTATGAATGAATGATGCAACGATCACTCAAAACAAGACTAAGAGCCGAATACCCGGTGAAGAGTTCTGAACTCCTTCCTCGTGATTCCTCTAAATAAGAGTTGGAGGTGCGTATTGCAATCTTGTTGTATGAGTTATGATCGACAATATATCAAGAAATGAATAATATGCAATGATGATGTGCACACAAGATATATCACAAGTAATGGAAGCAATATCACAAATTAGAAACAATGAGTAAAAGATAGCAATTGAAAGTAAAGCGAAATTGAGAGCAAGAGCAAAGACAATCGCAAACACAAGAATTTGTTTCGAGGTTCGAGCCACCGCTCTACTCCCCGCCTTCACCTCCGTGAAGGGTTTCCACTATCCACCGAGGACTATTACAAGGTCTACCGAAGACCCGGAGTACCGAACTCCACCACTTACAAGAACTCTACCAAAGAGTTATCTCCACAAGAGGAACACAAAGAACAAGTAACCAAGTGATCACAATAATGATCACAAACTCTTTACAACACTTCTCTTTTACAACTCCTTATAGAATGAAGATTGGAAATTTTGGCTCTAAAAGTGTGGTGAGAAAAACAAACTCAGTTGTAAATGAATTTTGCTTGAAAACACAACTGAAAACAATAGCCAAGAATGCAAGAGAGAATTGAGAGCTTTGAAACTTTTTCTTTCTTTTGAAAACTTGTAAACTAGGGATTTTTTCTTAATGTATTTGCAAGAGACCTATCTCCTCTATTTATAGGGAGAGGAAGGGATTAAAACATATTTTAATTAAGCTTATTTGATCCCAAAATAATTCACAATACTCAGAAAAAGTCTGCCACAAAAACAGTCTAAAACAGATTTTCAGAATTTCACCAAAGAGGAAATAGCCGTTGGCAGCTGGCAGGCTTGGCGGTCGACCGGCCCGGTCGGCCGTCAGTTCTGGTGGCATATAGCCGTTGGGCTCGGGTCGACCGGTCGGCCGACCGGCAAAGAGAAGGAAACATAGTTTTGTATAGGCGGTCGGCCGGTCGGCCGACCGAAATTAACAGAGAGCTGGGGTTTACAGGTCGGGTGACCGGTCGGCCGACCGACAGACGTGCATAAGCGTGAACGTCCTGGACACATGATCCGGTCGACCGTCCGGTCGGCCGGTTTAGCCTGAAACAGAAAAACTAGGAAGAAATTTTGAACTTGAAAATTTTTGAAGATAATTTTGTAGGTATATGAAGTTAAGTATCATGTTGTAAAGATAGTTATACATGGTGTAAACAAGATATAGAATTTGTAAGGATTTTGGAATCATGTATAGAGACCAAGGCATGAACTTTAAACAAAATATCAAAACTAAAAACTGTATTTTTAGAAAAATGTGTGTGTGTGTCCTAGAGCCAATATTCTACAACCTCAAACTTTAACAAACTATTTCTTACATTGGTTCTAATTGACTACAAGGTCTTCAAGTGGGCTTCTCCATATGTGATCTTGCAAAGCTTGATACTTGAGCCCGAGATGAGGTGACTTGAGTCAAAACACCTTCCTTTAGGGAAGAATGCTCCTAGAATCATTAGAACCCTGAAACACACTAAAACAACAAACATAATTAGTACAAATAACTATATATGTTTTTGTGATCATCAAAACACACTAAAACGGGTGATTGTTACCTTGGGCCAACAATCTCCCTTTTTGATGATGACAAAACATATAGTTATTTTAAACATGGGAAGGGAGCAAGGAAGCTCCCCCTCAATTTATGCTATGTATAAAAGAATGACTATGTATAAAAATGAATGGCTATATACATAAAGCATAAAACACAATGCACAAAACAAAATCCAAAGTGCATAAAAACTTAAAACTCTAAAGTTAAAATAAACTAAACTTTTTCTCCCCCTTTTTGTCATACATCAAAAAGGGTAAACAAAATAAGAAAATGTTCTTTCAAGAATCTATAATACAAACATTCAACTCACCACAAATAAATAAAAATCTAGCATAGTCTAGAGGTTTTGTAAAAATATCGGCAAGTTGAAAATCGGTAGAAACATAATCAATATCAATATCACCTTTCTCATAATGATCTCTAAGAAAGTGATATCTAATGTCAATGTGCTTAGTTTTACTATGTTGATTTGCATTTTTAGTCATATGAATAGTACTAGTATTATCACAAAATATTTTAATATGATCAAAATGCAAATCATAGTCAAAGAGAGTATGTTTCATCCAAAGAACTTGTGCACACAACAAGCTCCGGCTGCAACATACTCCGCCTCGGCGGTTGAAAGGGCTACCGAATTTTGCTTTTTAGAAAACCAAGAAACAAGACAATTACCAAGAAATTGGCATGTTCCACTTGTACTCTTCCTATCTACCCTACAACCCGCATAGTCGGCATCCGAAAAACTCTTCATTTCAAATAGTCCGGTTTTCGGATACCACAAACCCATTTTAATTGTGCCCTTAAGGTTTCTAATAATGCGTTTTACCGCTACTAAATGAGACTCCTTAGGACATGATTGAAAACAAGCACAAAGACATACACAAAACATAATATCCGGCCTACTAGCCGTCAAATACAATAAACTACCAATCATGCTACGATAAAGCTTAATGTCTACACTTTTATCTTGTTCATCCTTGTCAAGCTTGGTGGTTGTTGCCATGGGAGTTTTGCTAGTTCTAGCTCCTTCAAGTCCAAATCTCTTGATAAGTTCCTTTGTGTACTTGGCTTGATTGATGAAGATCCCATCCTTTCTTTGCTTGATTTGGAGACCAAGGAAATAGTTGAGCTCACCCATCATAGACATTTTGAATTCTTCCTTCATGCATGATTCAAAAGCTTGGCAAAGGGTTTCATTAGTAGAACAAAAAATGATATCATCCACATAAATTTGCACAATAAGAATATTATTTTCTACATGTTTTGTAAACAAAGTTGTATCAATTTTTCCTTTCTTAAAACCATTTGAAATTAGAAATGAAGAAAGCCTTTCATACCAAGCCCTAGGGGCTTGTTTTAAACCATAAAGAGCTTTGTCAAGTTTGAAAACAAAATCCCGATGTGTAGGATCAACAAACCCGGGGGGTTGTTCAACATACACCTCCTCTTCAATAAATCCATTTAAGAAGGCACTTTTCACATTCATTTGAAAAAGTTTAAAATCTTTAAATGAAGCAAATGCAAGTGTCATCCGTATGGCTTCAAGCCGTGCTACGGGTGCAAAGGTTTCTTCAAAATCGATTCCTTCGATTTGAGTGTAACCTTGGGCAACTAACCTAGCTTTATTCCTAACAACGTTACCCGATTCATCCAACTTGTTCTTAAAGATCCACTTAGTACCAATTGTTGGTCTATCGTGGGGCCTAGGAACAAGGTGCCAAACTTGGTTGCGCTCAAATTGATTGAGTTCCTCTTGCATGGCTAGCAACCAATATGAATCGGCCTCGGCTTCGAGGACATTCTTGGGTTCAACATGAGAAATAAAAGCATAGTGCCCACAAAAATCATGAAGTTTAGAGCGAGTGGTTACCCCTTTAGATACTTCACGTATAACGAGGTCCTTGGGATGATGTGGATTGTATCTCCAATCCTTTGGAAGTTGTTGAGTAGGCTCTACTTCAATTGTTTGAATTTCATTTCCTTGAACCTCTTCTGCTTTAGCTTCACTTCCTTCATCATCCTTTGGCTTGCCTCTAATGGTAGGTGAATCCTCCAAGGTAACTTTCTCCAAGCCTTCATCCAAAGAATTTATTTCTACAACATTCTTAACAAACGAATTAGATTCTTCAAACTTAACATGAATAGATTCCTCAATAGTCAAAGATGATATATTGAAGATTCTATAAGCCTTACTAGTATTAGAATAACCAACAAAAATAGCCTCATAAGATCTAGCATCAAATTTTCCTAAATTATCTTTTGTATTTAAAACAAAGCACTTGCATCCAAAAACTTTAAAATAAGAGACATTAGGTTTTCTAGAAAAATAAATCTCAAAAGAAGTTTTTAAAGTATTTTTACATAAGAAAACACGATTTGATATATAGCATGATGTATTAACGGCCTCGGCCCACAAATAATATGGGAGACCATATTCACTAATCATTGTCCTAGCCATCCCTTGTAATGTACGATTTTTTCGTTCAACTACTCTATTTTGTTGTGGAGTTCTAGGACAAGAAAGTTCATGCTTAATTCCATGTTCTTCACAAAAAGTGGTAAATAGTAGGTTAATGAACTCACCTCCTCTATCACTTCTTATTCTTAAAATTGAAGTATCTTTTTCCTTTTCAACTCTTTTCTTAAAGGCTTGAAAATGTGAAAAGGCTTGATTTTTGTGTTTCAAAAAGAAAACCCAAGTAAAACGTGAAAAGTCATCAACCAAAACAAATGCAAACCGATTCCCACTTAGACTTTTGGTTTAAGTAGGACCAAACAAATCCATATGGATTAACTCCAAAGGACGTGATGTCATGATATCCTTGATTGACTTGAAAGAAGATTTGTTTCCCAAATTGACATGCGTCACAAACCCGGTCCTTTTCAAAATTTAAACAAGGAATACCTTTCACCATTTCCTTTGTGTTTAGCTTAGATATGTGGTTAAAAGAAATGTGGCCTAATCTTCTATGCCACAACCAAGAGTCATCATCGAGGGCTTTTAAATAAGTAATATTGCAAGACATATTAGACAAGTCAATCATGTACATATTGCTATCACGAAAACCGGAAAATATACATGTGTTAGATTGTCTATCAAAAACTCTACAAGCTATGTTATCAAAAACAACATCAAAACCTTTATCATAAAGTTGACTAATATTCAAGAGATTATGCTTGAGTCCATCAACTAAAACAACATTTTTTATTAAAGGGGATGAACCAAGTTTTACATTACCGATACCGATGATTTTTTCCTTGGCATCATCTCCGAAGGTGACGGTGCCACCTTCATGGTATCTTGATAGGGTTGCAAAGTTGTTGATATCCCAAGTCATGTGCCTTGAGCAACCACTATCAAGATACCACAATCCTTTACGTCGTTGCGCCTTGGAAAGTACCTACATCATTTAACAAATTTATTGACTTTGGTACCCAAATTCTCTTGGGTCCTTGAAAGTTAGTATTTCGAACCCAAACATTATGACGAAATGCATTTAGTCTATCATAATAAAACTTAACTAAGTGATCTTTACGGCCACAATATGAACATGAAAACACTTTACCATACATGAATGCATGATGTGTGTGTGAAGTGTGAGCATGTTTGTGGGGTTTGGCATGATGTAAAGGTTGTGATTTATGAACATGAGCATGTATAACTTGGGGTTGTTTCTTAGGGGCTTGTTTCTTAGGAAACATAGCCTCAAGCCTATTCTTGTCAAATTCACACTTTTTCAAAGCAACTCCTAAAGAATCAATTTTTCTCTTTTAGCATGGAAATCTCATTTTCATTAACTTGTGAAAACTTACCCTTGCAAGAAATCTTATAGTTATCAAAATCTTTTTGGTGGAAACTAAAGTAGAAGATAATTCATCTTTTTCTTTAGTAAGAGTAAAAACATGATGATTAAGAGACTCATTTTCCTTTTTCATATTTAAATACTTTTTCTTAAGAACATCATAGTTATGTGAGAGTTCTACAAATGCTTCTCCTAGCTCATCCATGGAGAGCTCACAATCAAAAGAAGTGTCGGGGGTTACCTTGCTTGTGCCTTCATTAGCCATGAAGCACATGTTGGCGGTGTCAACTTCCTCCTCGGATTCGCTCTCGGAATCCCATGTAGCCTTCAACGCTTTCTTCTTGTAAGGCTTCTTTGAGGTGGAGGGCTTCACTTTATCCGGGCACTCCGCAACAATGTGACCCGGTCTTTGGCAATTGAAGCAAATTATCTTTCTTTCTTCTTTGCCTCCTTGCCATCTCCTTCTTCCTTGAAATTTAGCCTTGTTATACATCCTCCGGACATTCTTAACGAGAAGTGAGAGCTCTTCGTCATCTTCTTCTTCATTGTCTTCGTCGGAGTATGAGGATTGACTCTTGAAGGCAATTATTTTCTTCTTGGAAGGAGCCATGTCCTCCCTAGCTTTTCTCTCCATCTCATGGGTTTTGAGGTTCCCAATGAGACCTATAAGCTCCATCTCCTCCTTGTCATTAAGTTCCTTCAAGGTAGTTGCTTTTACTTCCCATGAAGGAGGAAGAGCCCGGATGATCTTCCTTACTCTTTGGTCGTTGTCAATACCATCACCTAGAGAAGAAAGTCCATTAGTAATCTTGATAAATCTAGTAACTATATCATCTATGGTTTCATTTTCATTCATAGAAAAATTCTCATATTGGGACCGAAGAAGGTCTATCTTAGCCCTCTTCACTTGTGAGGTCCCCTCATGTGTAACAAGCAAATGTGACCAAATTTCAAATGCGGATTTACAATGTATTACTCTAGCAATATCATCATCATTAAGTGCTTGAAGTAATGCTTAGTGTGCTCTAGAGTTAGCATCAAATTCTTTGGTCTCAATTTCGAACCAAGTGGACTCATCACCGGTGGGTGCACTAAATGGTTTGGTCACCGCCTTTGCAACCCGGCTTCCTAGGGATTGCAAGAAAACGGTCATCTTAACCTTCCATATGGGAAAGTTAAGGCCATCAAACTTTGGGGGGTCTTAATTCCATCGACCATCTTTACTAAGTGAAAGAGTATGAAATGAATGTGGTGATTAGCAAATAAAGGATCTCTCTAAGGTTGTTAAGCCAAGAGCCTAGAGACCTATGCTCTGATACCAATTGAAAAACACCCAGAGGGGGGTGAATAGGTGTAAATGCTAATCTAACAATCTTTTTAAACAATTATGAATGAATGATGCAACGATCACTCAAAACAAGACTAAGAGCCGAATACCCGGTGAAGGGTTCTGAACTCCTTTCTCGTGATTCCTCTAAATAAGAGTTGGAGGTGCGTATTGCAATCTTGTTGTATGAGTTATGATCGACAATATATCAAGAAATGAATAATATGCAATGATGATGTGCACACAAGATATATCACAAGTAATGGAAGCAATATCACAAATTAGAAACAATGAGTAAAAGATAGCAATTGAAAGTAAAGCGAAATTGAGAGTAAGAGCAAAAGACAATCGCAAACACAAGAATTTGTTTCGAGATTCGAGCCACCGCTCTACTCCCCGCCTTCACCTCCGTGAAGGGTTTTCACTATCCACCGAGGACTATTACAAGGTCTACCGAAGACCCGGAGTACCGAACTCCACCACTTACAAGAACTCTACCAAAGAGTTATCTCCACAAGAGGAACACAAAGAACAAGTAACCAAGTGATCACAATAATGATCGCAAACTCTTTACAACACTTCTCTTTTACAACTCCTTATAGAATGAGAATTGGAATTTTTGGCTCTAGAAGTGTGGTGAGAAAAACAAACTCAGTTGTAAATGAATTTTGCTTGAAAACACAACTGAAAACAATAGCCAAGAATGCAAGAGAGAATTGAGAGCTTTGAAACTTTTTCTTTCTTTTGAAAACTTATAAACTAGGGATTTTTTCTTAATGTATTTGCAAGAGACCTATCTCCTCTATTTATAGGGAGAGGAAGGGATTAAAACATATTTTAATTAAGCTTATTTGATCCCAAATAATCCACAATACTCAGAAAAAGTCTGCCACAAAAATAGTCTAAAACAGATTTTCAGAATTTCACCAAAGAGGAAATAGCCGTTGGCAGCTGGCAGGCTTGGCGGTCGACCGGCCCGGTCGGCCGTCAGTCCTGCTGGCATATAGCCGTTGGGCTCGGGTTGACCGGTCGGCCGACCGGCAAAGAGAAGGAAACACAGTTTTGTATAGGCGGTCGGCCGGTCGGCCGACCGAAGTTAACAGAGAGTTGGAGTTTACAGGTCGGGCGACCGGTCGGCCGACCGACAGACGTGCACAAGCGTGCACGTCCTGGACACATGATCCGGTCGACCGGTCCGGTCGGCCGGTTTAGCCTGAAACAGAAAAACTAGGAAGAAATTTTGAACTTGAAAATTTTTGAAGATAATTTTGTAGGTATATGAAGTTAAGTATCATGTTGTAAAAGATAGTTATACATGGTGTAAACAAGATATAGATTTGTAAGGATTTTGGAAGCATATATAGAGACCAAGGCATGAACTTTAAACAAAACATCAAAACTAAAAACTGTATTTTTAGAAAAATGTGTGTGTGTCCTAGAGCCAATATTCTACAACCTCAAACTTTAACAAACTATTTCTTACATTGGTTCTAATTGACTACAAGGTCTTCAAGTGGGCTTCTCCATATGTGATCTTGCAAAGCTTGATACTTGAGCCCGAGATGAGGTGACTTGAGTCAAAAACACCTTCCTTTAGGGAAGAATGCTCCTAGAATCATTAGAACCCTGAAACACACTAAAACAACAAACATGATTAGTACAAATAACTATATATGTTTTGTGATCATCAAAACACACTAAAACGGGTGATTGTAACCTTGGGCCAACAGTATTTACAGACTTCGCATCCTTGCCGATGTTGAACCTCTGTAGTACCTTTTGCAAATACCCCCTCTGAGTCAAGCTCACCCTGCCAACCCTTCGGTCTCTTGTGATTTCCATGCCTAACACCTTCCTTGCTTCACCAAGGTCCTTCATCTCAAACTCTGAAGATAGATCCCTCTTTAGTGCATCAATTGCAGATCTCGACCTCGAAGCAATCAGCATATCATCTACATACAGAAGTAAATAGATATACTCCCCTGTCGATAGCTTGTTGTAGTACACACATGGGTCATAGTGGCTGCGTGTGTACTTCTTCCCTCTGATGAAGCTATCGAACCGCTTGTACCACTGTCTTGGAGACTGCTTCAGTCCATACAGCGACTTCTTCAGCTTACACACCATTTCTTCCTTCCCTGCAGTCTTGAACCCTGTTGGCTGAGTCATGTAGATCTCTTCCTCTAGATCGCCATGGAGAAAGGCAGTCTTTACACCGAGTTGATCAAGGTCCAACTCGTACTGTGCCACCAAAGCCAATAAAATACGAATTGACGAATGCTTTACAACAAGAGAGAATACCTCATTGTAGTCAATTCCTTCCCTCTGAGCATAGCCTTTAGCTACCAATCTGGCCTTGTAGCGCACCGAATCTTCTTTGAGAGATCCCTGTTTCTTAGCATACACCCACTTATAGCCTATAGCCTTCTTCCCTTTGGGCAACCTAGTTAGTTCCCAAGTGTCGTTCTTGTAGAGAGACTTCATATCTTCTTTCATGGCTTCTTTCCACATCTTCGATTCTGAACTGATCTCAGCTTCTCTGAAGGTAGACGGGATAGCCTCCTCAACGACCGGAAGTGCATACGCCATGACCATGTCTGTAGTGAGCCAACCTGGTCTCCTTGTGGTTCTCCTTGGTCTTCCAACTGCAGTAGAGTCAGGAACATCAGCCATAACCTGTTCTTGACCCTCTTCAACATCAGCATCTTCTTCACCTGCTTGATCACTTCCCTGTGTCACCCTAGGTATGATCCTCACCGATGCTGAACTCTCTAGAGATGGTGGATTTGCATCAATCTCCACCTGCTGCGATACCTCCTTGGTCTTGCTAGTCTCCACCTGCTGAGAGACCTTAGGATTCAGCATAGAAGCCTCATCAAAAGTGACATCCCTGCTGAGAAGAAACTTCTTGTCCGTTGGATCCCAAATTTTGAACCCTTTGATTCCCCTCTTGAAACCGACGAACACACCCTTCTTTGCTCTTGGGTCTAACTTATCATCTTTGACATGATAATAGCCTGGACAACCAAACACTCTTAGCAAATCATAGTCAGCAGCTATTTTTCCCGACCAAGTCTTAAGAGAAGTTTCCCCCCTATCGCAGATGACGGCAACCTGTTCACAAGGTAGCATGTATACGCCAAAGCCTCAGCCCAGAAGTTCTTCGATAAACCGGCATTGGACAACATACACTAGACCTTCTCTAGCAAAGTCCTGTTCATCCTCTCTGCTACCCCATTCTGTTGCGGTGTCTCTCTTACCGTGAAGTGTCTCTCTATGCCCTCATCAAGACATAGCTGAAGGAAAGGATCGGATTTGTATTCTCCTCCATTATCTGAACGGAAGACCTTGATTTTCCTTCCCGTACTTCTCTCCAAGTTCTTCTTCCACTTCACAAACAGTTCTAGGACTTCTCCTTTGTGTCTCATGGTATATACCCAGCAACGCCTAGAATAGTCATCAATAAACGACACAAAGTAATGGTTACCTCCAATTGATGCAGTCTTGGTAGGTCCCCATGTTGGCCCAAAGGCCATTAGCCTAATATCCCGTTGAATATTTTGATGATAACAAACCATATTTAGATTTGTATTTAACAATTTTGTTTAAAAGAATTTCAGGTTCAAAACAAGTTGATTTGACGGCTCCACTATCAAGACTCACAAGTTTGGACGCCGCCTAAAGATTTGCATTCCTAAGCTAAGCACATTAGAAAGCTTCGGGAATAAGATTTTGAAGAAAAGATCAAGTCAAGATCAAGACAATGAAAAAGTTCAAGATTTGTATTTTTACTTTTCTTTTAGACTTTTTTTCAAAACCTAGATGTTAGAAGTAGATTTATGGGATTGTCACTCACACACATTTTAGTTTGATTCATGGCTTCAAAAACAATTTCTATTTCCAACTTAGTTTTAGAGTTAACATGTTTTGGAAATTAGCTTTAGAAACTTTAAGTTTTGGAAAAACCGATTTTTGGAAAAACAAGTTTTTATCAAAGAAATCTTTATCAAAATGTTTTAACATGTTAGAGTAGTGACTTATGATCATACTCCTATTTTTATAAGGTCCAAAACCTCAACCCAAAGACCAAACCCAAAACCCCAGTTTCTGGTTTCTGCAGAGTCTGATTTTGCAGATCTGACAGAAGCCGGTCGACCGTCCGGGTCGACTGACGTGCACGCTGTGCATGTGTGCACGTCGGCCGACCGCTCGGGTCGACCGGGGCACTTACAGTGCTCTCTGTTTGTTTGGGTCGACCGGGGCGGTCGACCGTTGTCCCCCAACGGTCAGAAATATGACCGTTGGCGGTCGACCGTCCGGGTCGACCGGCAGCTGTCAGAAAAGTCTGACAGACTCTAACAGCTCAATTTTCTGACATATTTTGTTGCGATCTCACCCCAACGAATTTCTCTAGCTGTCTTACCCTGTTTTTCATCCCTATAAATAGTGAGTCACTTCAACATGATAAGACAACAATTTTACAACATATTTTCATAAGATTTTCAAGCCTTCTATTTGAGAAAAAATTTTCAAAGCTAAAATTTTCATACACCCATTTGAAGCCTATACCTCTACTTCACCTAGATATTTGCACTACACAATCCCAAAATTCTACATCTACATATTGGTTATAGGATTGTGCTAAGTGAGCTATTTGTGATCAAGTGTGATCAATTTTCTTCTTGAGCAAAGTTGTAGAGGCATCGGCCTCAAGCGAGCGAGTGTGCTCCGGGTGGTGTTGCGGCATCACAAGAGATAGGACAAGTGTGTCCTTATATTGGAGATCCGGTGGGATCAACAATAGTGGAAATCCTTCAAGTGTGAAGGTGGGGACGTAGAGCGTGGCTCGAACCTCGGAAACATATACTTGTGTTTGCGTTTGCTCGAATTTTCTCTAAACTCAAACTCCTTTATTTCTTGCAATACTTATTGTGTTTATTATTGCTAGTCCATTAATTTGAGCAATTTGTTAGTAGAATTTTTAATTCCGCATTATTTCCATATTACATATAGCCATCACCTATTCACCCCCCCTCTAGGTGATTTCAATTGGTATCAGAGCCTAACCCTACTATTTGGTTTAACCACCTTAGGGAGATCCTTTCATTTGGCTATATATATTTGTTGCATTTATATTTGATTGTGCATTCACATTTGTATTCATGGCATCCCTTGACTTTTCTAGCATCAAGTCCCCACCTAAGTTTGATGGCTTGAACTTCCCTATTTGGAAGGTCAAGATGAACCTATTTCTAAAGTCTCTAGGTGTTAGAGTAGCTAGGGCCATAACTAGAGAATTTGTAGAACCTCTCACAGATGAGAGCTCATGGTCCGAGGATACCTCCAAGGATTATGAAGCTAATGCTAGAGCCCAATATGCCTTAACCCAAGTCTTAAATGAGGATGACTTATCTCGCATCATTAATTGCAAATCCGTATTTGAAGTTTGGAATATTCTCATTGTGACTCATGAAGGAACGTCACAAGTCAAAAGATCTAAGATTGACTTGTTGCGTTCTCAATATGAGAACTTTTATATGTTTGATAATGAGAGCATTGATGATATGCTCACGCGTTTCACCAAGATTACTAATGCTTTATCTTCTCTAGGTGACGCAATCGACAATGACCAAAAGATAAGGAAGGTCATTAGAGCTCTTACCAAGGCATGGGAAGTAAAGGCTACTACCCTCAAGGAACTCAACGATAGGGAGGAGATGGACTTCTCCGGTTTCATTGGAAATCTCAAGACGCATGAGATGGAGATGAAAGTTCGAGAAGAAAGGGAGGCACCAAAGAAGAAAGCCATTGCCTTCAAAGCCACTCCATCCAACCACGACGAGGAGGACTCATCAGAAGACTACGATGAGGATTTTGCCATGCTCATCCGGAAGGTGGGCAAAATGTTTTACAAGAAAGGGAGGCAAAGCAACTTCCGAAGAGGGAAACCTCAAGGAAGATTTGAAAGGAAAAGAGAGGAGCCCGGTCCTTGCTTCCATTGCAAGAAGATCGGACATCTCATAGCCGATTGCCCCGCTCTCAAGCCACAACCTCCAAGAATGGGCCAAAGAAGAAGAAAGCCATGGTGGCCACTTGGGATGACACGGAGTCGGAATCCGAAGAGGAAATCGACACCGCGCACATGTGCTTCATGGCACATGGGGAGGATGCAACAAAGGTAACTCTTGACAACTCTATAGATGATGATGAGTTAACAATGGATGAGTTAGCTCAATTTTTTGAAGAGTTACAACATAGATATGAGATTTCTCAATCTCAAAATAAAAAGTTGAAAAAGGAAAATGATGCTTTGAAAAATAAAATTGATATTGTAGTTAAAGAAAAAGATGATTTAACTAAGGCTTTTAAAAATCTAAAAATTGATTTTGAAAAATATAAACTAGCTTGTAAAGGGAAAACCCCCATTGTATCATGTAACAAAAATGAATTTTTGGAAATTCAAAAACGGGTTGATGTTTTAGATTCAACTATTAAAAAATGTGCATTTGATTTAAATAAATTTGCATCTAGATTTCCCAAGGGAGTAACCCAAGGGAAACACACTCATCATACACATGCACGAAAACATGCACACTCACATAAGCATGCATACATGTATGGTAGTGGTAGAATTTATATTTGCACGAATTGTGGCCGCAAAGGCCATTTAGAAAAATTTTGTTTTGCTAAACATAATGTGAACAATAAATATGTTTGGGTTCGTCCCGTTACTAATCCTAAAGGACCCAAAAAGATATGGGTACCAAGAGACCCACCAAACTTAAATGATACAGGTGGATCTTCAACCTCCAAGACTTAGGGGGAGACGGTGCCCGGGTGGTGGATGCAACAAGGCTCAAAGATCACATCGCGCTTGCATCACTATCATGGAGGCACCTATTTTGGAGATTGCCCGCGTTTGGTAACTTCTCCATTTAAAAGTTTTTAATTTTGGTCATATATACAAATGTATAGGATTGATAGTTTACTTTTATGCTACATTGATACATGCTAGTGTAAACCTACATCTCTATCATGATTGTGTATATGTCATGTTTGTATATCTTATCTTTTATATCATGTTTATTGTATGTCCACATGTCTAGCCTAGATTATATATATCTATATATATATACACATTGTATTTTCAAAACTAGAAATAAATTTTGTAAAAATTTCATATTCAAGCAAATGCATTAGAGATGACAATTGCGCACCTCAACTCATTCAAGAGGAATCAAGAGGATGAAGTTCAGAACCCTTCACCGGGTATTCGGCTTCAACATCTCTAAAACTTTGTTTTTATATGAAAATTGAATAAAATGTCTTGTGTGAATATTTTTGGTTGATATGATAACTTAATGAAGATTTAAAAACATTGTTGGATTCTTTCATGTTATATATATTCTACTTTATTTGATAAAAATTTCCTTTTAAATTTTTTCTTAGGGCTTTTGCTGTTCACAGTTTTTGGGCAAAGCCGGCCGACCGGCCCTAAACCCCGGTCGACCGTCCTTGCCTGAAAGAGAACAAGTTTTTATTCTCTGTTGCCGGCTGACCCGTACGGTCGACCGCTCTGTGTTACAGAGCTATTGGGTTTTCTGGGTCGACCGGCCCGGTCGACCGTGCGTCGATTTCTGCCCTAAATCTGCCTATTTAATTCACTGTCTCTCTCATTCTCTGTCACATAGAACCGGCGATCCCCTTTCTCTCTTTTCTCCAAAAATTTCCAAAACTCAATTCCACTCAAATTACTTCTAAAACCAAGTTTGATTCTCTCATTGTGGGTTAGATCTTCACTCTCAGGGCTTTCTCTCCAACAGATTTCAAGGATTTTCAGTTCTAGGGTTTGGGATTCTTATATTCAGGTAAAAATCTCCTTTTTAGTTTAAATCTTGATCTCTAGTTTTAAGAATCTCAATTCTTTGTCAAAGATTTTTAGGTTTCTTGTTGATTAGATCAAGCCATAACCTTTTTACCCTAAAAATCATCAATTTCTCCATAATGTCTAAAAGATCTAGGACTGAGAAGGGAAAAACTGTTGTTCCCTCCTCATCATCCACTCCTAAACCTAAACGTCACTTTGTTAATGATCTTGCTGAAAACCGTTTCATCCAACTCTCTAAGAAATCTGTTATTTCAGGGAGATGTGTCATTTTAAAAGATTTTGAACATCTAGGCATCCCCCGCATCCTGAAAAGAAACTCTTTGGACCTATTTATGGCTATTAGGGAACCTGTCTACACATCCCTAGTACACTACTTCTTTGCCAACTATGCTTTTGAGGGAGATCGTGTTAGATCACGAGTTCTAGGGAGAGATATTGACATCCCTATAGAACAATTTGCTGACTTGTTACATCTCTCCTCTGGAGGAGTTGATGTCTATACTTTTGATCTACACGATTTTGATTATCCAGACGGTGAGTCTGCGCTCACCGCCTCCACCTTGATTCACGGGGATGACAACCCCGATTTAGTGAGAAATGAGGAGGTTAACAAATTCACCCTCACCTCCCAAATTCTTGCTAAATTCATCTTCTATAACATTTTACCTAAGTCTGGTGAGTATAGCAATGCTAGGGGTCCAGTTCCTCTTATCATCTATTGCCTTCTGAAAGGCATTAAGATTGATTTCCCTCATCTCATTGCTACTCATATGGCCTCTGACCAGATCCGCATGCCCGGTAGGCACTTGCCTTATGGGATGCTTATCACTCACCTTCTTCAGAGACTAGGTTTTGATTTATCCTCAGAGAGTCCCTGTCAACCCGCTGTGAACTTAGACAGCATTCTTTTGAAGAGGATGCAAGCTCAAATGCGTCGTCACGCACAGGAGCACCCTCATGCTCCTCCTGCTGATATTCCAGGGTCATCTTCGGCCCCAGGATCCTCTTCTGTCCCAGGGATTTCCTCTGCTCCCGGGCCATCTTTATCTCCTAAGTTCCAGTCCTTTATTTCTTCTGAGATTCGCTCTCAGATCCAAGAGCACCAGTCTTGGATTGAGCAGCGGATTGAGCAGCGTGATGCAGCCCTTCGCGCGGAGATGGACTCGCGCTTCCAGGGAATTCGCAATGACATGTCTTACTTTGCGAACGCTATGAGATTCATGGACTCGCAATTTGAGACACTATTTGCGAAATTCGATATGCTTGGTCCAGATCCCACGACCATTGCTCGTCCTCTTCCATCCTCTGGCCCTCCATTTCCTGCCAGAGACCCTACAGCTGTTCCACCTCCACAGCCAGGCGTTGCTGTCATCGATCCAGAGGAAGCAGGTCATCCTTCTTCTGATGAGGATGATGATGATGATGATGATGAGACGATGGCAGAGGGTGATGCTGAGGAGAGTTCTTCTGAGGATGATGCTACTAGTGACAAGTGACTCCCCTTATTTGATGATGTCAAAAAGGGGGAGAATTATTGAGAGAGACTTGTATTTTGTTTGTACTTGACACTTATATTTTGTGTTGTACTGGTATTTGTAAGATCACCTAGAGGGGGGGTGAATAGGTGATGGCTAATCTAATGGTCACTTATGAACAAATAATGCGGAATTAAACTAAGTTGACCAAATAAAACTTCTTTTAATAAAACACTTATGTATAACACAAGAGTGTTGCCGAATTCCCCTTGCGAGGCTCTGGACAAACTCCTCTAGATTCCCCTTGAATGGGTTGAGGTGCCGCGTTGGCTCTCTTGGTTGAATACTAGTGTTAACAACAATCCCAAGCAAGTATGTATATCAATTATGAGCACAAGGGAATATATCATGCATATATAAGATGAACACAATAAATTGAATGCAAGATATAAAATAGAGACAAAAAGAGAAAGAGAGCAAGAGTGAGCAATCGCAAACACAAAGGGTTTGTTTCGAGGTTCGAGCACACTTGCTCTACATCCCCGCCTTCGACACACGAAGGATTTCCACTATGCAAGATCCCACCGGATCTCTCCTCGGTGCCGCAACACCTACAAGCCCTCGGACTCTCTAGTCCCTTACACACCACAAGCCCACCGGCTCGTCGAGGCCGCACCTCAAGCTACAAGTCCTCACTAGGACCCAACAACACCAAGTCCTCACTAGGACCCTCAATCAAACCGCGAACACAACCGTCCGCCTTCTCAAAGAACAAGAAATGATCTCTTGGTGATCTAAACATTTGATCACCAATTATAAACTCTCACTACAACTCTCCTATAGGATAGATATAACAATGGATGCTCAAGTGTAGTGTGAGAAATCAAGGAAAAGAACTATGGTGAAAAACTCAAGAAATCACTTTTACACTTTCTTGATAAAATCCCTTTAAGATGGGAAGTATTTGCACTCAATTTTATGGAGAAAACTCTTCTAAAAGTATCAGAAAAACTGGCTCAAGAGTCTCTAAAATCTTCTTCCAAAAACAGTTGACAAGACCCCCTTTTATAGGCTGACAGAAAATAGAGCCGTTGGGGTTCTGTCAGAGCTACCGGTCGACCGGTCCGGTCGACCAGCAACGATCAAAAATCCGACCGTTGCAGCCTCCGGTCGACCGGCCCGGTCGACCGCGCAACTGGAGAAGAGAGAAAACTCTCTGTCGGTCGACCGGCCCGGTCGACCGATAATTCCCGAGAGCAAAGCTCTCTTAAAGCGGTCGACCGGTCCGGTCGACCGACCTCCAGTGCACACAGGCGTGCACGTTGTGCACGTCCGGTCGACCGACCCGGTCGACCGGCCACTGTCAGTTCTGAAAAATCAGAACTGCCAGAACCTGAAAATTTTGGGTTTAAAGATAGGTCTTTTTGGCTTAATAAAAATCCCATAAATACTTAGAAATTCTACAAAATAGTTTTATGATATAGAAACATGCTTGCACAAAATCAAGGCATGTTATTGAAGATTTGACTATTTTTGTAACTTGAAAATATTGGCTCATAATAAAAACTGTTTTTCTAAAATACATGTTTTTCCAAATTTCCATCAAATACAAAAACAAGATACACTTTAAAGCATAGTGTGTGTGGATATGATCCACTACACAATCAAGATGACATATCTAGTTTTTGACATAAGGCACTAAACTTGGTTTTGAAATATCAACATGTTTTTCCAAACTTTCATCAAATACAAAAACAAGATATACTATAAAAGCATAGTGTGTATGGATATGATCCACTACACAATCAAGATGAAATATCTAGTTTTTGACAATAGGCTCTAAGCATGGTTTTGGATATAAGATATGTAAACTATGAAATACCAAAAACCAAATTGTATTTTATCACAAAAAAAAATCTTTTCTTAACTAGGAAAATCTTTTATGAAAATCATTCTATCAAGAGTTCTATCAAGAGTGTGTGTGTGATATAGACTTGAGCAATCCACCAATCTATTCTATCCTTTACATTTTTATCTAAAACAAATAAAAATCTTATACCTAGACACAAGTCTTCATCTTCTTGAAGTCTTCACTTGAAGGCTTCTCATCTTCTTGACTTGGTCCAAAATGCAATCCACCGAGCTCATCTCTAGATGTGTTCTTGATGCATAGGCTCGTGAATCGACCGGTGCTAGCTTCCAACTTGACATTTTATCCTTTGTTGAAGCTCCACACCTACTAAGATCTTGATAAGGAATCTGTCACTAATTAAACACAAGATCATTAGTAAATATAACTTCATGAGTTGATCATCATCAAAACTAGGGTGATAGGCCTTTGGGCCAACAATCTCCCCCTTTTTGATGATGACAAAACTCATGACGTTATATATGCATGGATTTAAGTAAAGCTTCAAAGAAGCTCCCCTTAACTCATGCATACAAAATAAATAATAAATATGATCATGAAGCACATGAATATGGATGCAAATATGGAGATGCAACAAGCATAAATCAAAATCTTTTTACTCCTATTTGCATAAATACAAATCTTAATTACCCTTAAGTAAGAAGGACAAATACTTCTCCCCCTTAAGCAAGAAATCATGCATATATATCAAAACAAAAACACAAATACTTCTCCCCCTTTTTGTCAATCATCAACAAAGGGTTCAAAGTAAAATCAAATCAACAAATTTTCTCCCCCTTTATGTCAAAAATAAAGAAGTCAAGGAGGGGCAATACAAATCAAAAATTTTGAATTTTTCTCATCAAAACAAAATCATTAATTCTATTTTATCAAAACAAATTTTGAATTTTCTCTTTGATATCAAATAAAAAATATTGATACCATTTTAAAATCTAATGCATAAGCTTGAAAAATAAGATTTGAATTAAGCTTAGCATTAACAACACATGAAGAATTCGAACTAGTTAAATGAGAGTGTTTAACAACTAGTACGAAATCCTTCTATCAAGGAATAAATCTAAGGATTTTCATGAAATAGCAATGAAACACAAAACACTCAAACACTCTAATCTATAAAGTCCAAATAGTTTCAAAAGAAGTGAGTGTACTAATGTTATGTGAAACATGGCATCATGAAAATGGCAATAAGGTACAATATTCCTTAGAAAATCATAAACATCAAAATCATCTCACATTTTTTATTAAATCATTGAAAACAAAATCTATATGTCAAGATATATGTATGTTTTGACAATACATGAAATATACATACATATCTCTTAAACTCAAGTGAGTCTATATGAATGGATTTGCATTGAAGGCAAAAGACTCAAGAGTTATACATGTATATTTTAAGGTTTGGCAAAACACACATATACATGAAATAAAAGGCACATGATCATAAATCAAATCCAAAAGGTGAACATAAGTTTAAATATGTATGAATCATCAAAACTAAGCAATACAAGTACATTTCAAGGGTTCAAATAAGCATTTAAGCACACTTACTAATAGATTTTTTTGAGGCCCATGATATGTTCAAGTATAAATCCTAGCGTTGACAAAAACTAACATATAAACTAATATTCAAATCATGAAGCATTAAATTTTAAGAAAAATTGAATCATGTGACAATCTCAAAAACTATTTGAAGAATACATAACTAGTATAAATTATTTTTGAAAACTAGTTAAAGATCCTTCAAATATGTCAAATCATATGTTTTTCATGAATGAGACTAAGTACATAAAAATCCAAGCACTCATAGTCCATAAAGCTCATAAATATATTTTTGAATAAAGATGAGTGTTCAAAGGTTATGTAAATAGTATTTTCATGAAAGTTGTCATTGAAGCTCAAATCACATAGAAATCATTGTTATCAAAACAAAATCATTTTATTAAAAACTACAATCTTCATGGTATATGTATGAATTATACAAATCTAACAATACACATACATATCCCAAAATTGTAAAAGAGTCTATCAAATATTTGCATGAAAGCTAGAGACTCACGGGTATACATGTATATTTACTAGATTTGAATTAAACATGCATATACATGAAGTAAATCATAAAAATTGGCAAAACATGTATAAAGGAGAATCATCAAAACTAGTCTATACAAATACATAAAGTGGATACAAGTGAGCATGAAGTCCAAATATTTAAGAATCAATTGTAGTTCACTATTTGTATATGTATACATACAAGTTTGACAAATCTACATCTAAGCATGTAACTACCACATAAAGCACCCAAAATCTTAAAACATGAACATGCTATGAATGATATTATGAAAATAAAAGCATGTACATAAATAAAATAGGAGTTTAGAAATTGTTACCAACTCCAAAGCTCCTAGCATGGTGGTTGATCCACCAAAGCTCCTTGATAGCGATGCAACCCAAAAGTATGTCCATCATGTCCATTGCATCCGCTATCAAGGCACCAATCCTCTCACGTTTTGTGAGAGCCCTCACCTACATCAAAATCAAAGGGTGGGGGTTTTGTACCCATACTTTCTTGGGTCCTTTGGGTTAGCTTTATTGCAAGGATCCCAAAATCTTTATATACTTAACAAAATAAAATGAGGTTTCTTATCAAAACAATATTTTGCTAAATGGCCTTTGCGGCCACAATGTGTACATACGTACACCTTAGTATGCTTATGTGTAGGAGTGTGATCATGTTGTGCAACATAAGCAAATGCATGGTTATGATGTGCATGAATGTGTGGAGTTTGTTTCTTTGAAAACATTGACTCCAACCTAGAATGATTAAAAGCACAAGAGTTCAAAGTTGAACTCAAACCATCCATTTTATTTTTCAAATTCTTAATCTCATTTTGATCAATGTGAGCATGAGAAGCATGATGAGATATATGATCATTTTTCCTTTTCTTTTGTGAAACAAAATCCTTTTCTTTTCACAAATTTTTCTTTTTAAAGATTTATTTTCTTGAAAAACAACTTCTTTTTGTTTTTCCACCAAATCAATCTTATTTTTCAAAATCATATTTCCTTCACATAAAACATTCATTTAGACATTAAGGAAGTATTCTCATTTTTCAAATCTTCATTCTCTTTTTCTAAACATGCAAGTTTATTTCTAAAAGAGTCATTTTCTACATGCATGCAATCAATGTTCTTTTTCAAATTCTTGTTATCTTTTTCCAAGCATGCAATGTTACCTCTAAACGAGTCATGTTCTACATGCATGCAAGCAATATCCTTTTTCAAATTTTTATTTTCCTTTTAATTATGTCATATCTCTCAAGCAATAACTGGCAAAATGAATTTAGCTCATCATATGACATAGTAGCATCCTCATCCTCGGATTCGGAAGTTACCTCAAGGGGGTTATCCCCTTGGACCATGTAGCACTTGTTGGAGGTGTCGCTTCCAACATCCGAATCGCTCCCGGCATAATATAGATCCTTTTCGCCAAGGAGGTGATGATGTTCCAAGCTACAAAAGCCGATTCAATGTTAGAAACCCTAGATAAATAATCATCATTTAGGGTACATTTAAGAGCATGAAGGGCTTTTGCATTAGCCTCAATGTACTTGCTATTTGAACAATAATCATTATTAGTAGTAGCAAGATAAGCATGAATTCCTAAGGCCTTGAGGTACAATGACATCTTAACCTTCCAAGTTTGGATGTTAAGAATATCAAAGGTGGGTGGTGACATGAAGTCCATGGTGAGGTGTGTGTGTACAAAAATATTGTGATTAGCCTAAAAGAGGATCTTTAACTCTTAGGTTGTTAGACCCAATATCAAGAGCACTAGCTCTGATACCAATTGTAAGATCACCTAGAGGGGGGGTGAATAGGTGATGGCTAATCTAATGGTCACTTATGAACAAATAATGCGGAATTAAACTAAGTTGACCAAATAAAACTTCTTTTAATAAAACACTTATGTATAACACAAGAGTGTTGCCGAATTCCCCTTGCGAGGCTCTGGACAAACTCCTCTAGATTCCCCTTGAATGGGTTGAGGTGCCGCGTTGGCTCTCTTGGTTGAATACTAGTGTTAACAACAATCCCAAGCAAGTATGTATATCAATTATGAGCACAAGGGAATATATCATGCATATATAAGATGAACACAATAAATTGAATGCAAGATATAAAATAGAGACAAAAAGAGAAAGAGAGCAAGAGTGAGCAATCGCAAACACAAAGGGTTTGTTTCGAGGTTCGAGCACACTTGCTCTACATCCCCGCCTTCGACACACGAAGGATTTCCACTATGCAAGATCCCACCGGATCTCTCCTCGGTGCCGCAACACCTACAAGCCCTCGGACTCTCTAGTCCCTTACACACCACAAGCCCACCGGCTCGTCGAGGCCGCACCTCAAGCTACAAGTCCTCACTAGGACCCAACAACACCAAGTCCTCACTAGGACCCTCAATCAAACCGCGAACACAACCGTCCGCCTTCTCAAAGAAAAAGAAATGATCTCTTGGTGATCTAAACATTTGATCACCAATTACAAACTCTCACTACAACTCTCCTATAGGATAGATATAACAATGGATGCTCAAGTGTAGTGTGAGAAATCAAGGAAAAGAACTATGGTGAAAAACTCAAGAAATCACTTTTACACTTTCTTGATAAAATCCCTTTAAGATGGGAAGTATTTGCACTCAATTTTGTGGAGAAAACTCTTCTAAAAGTATCAGAAAAACTGGCTCAAGAGTCTCTAAAATCTTCTTCCAAAAACAGTTGACAAGACCCCCTTTTATAGGCTGACAGAAAATAGAGCCGTTGGGTTCTGTCAGAGCTACCGGTCGACCGGTCCGGTCGACCGGCAACGGTCAAAAATCCGACCGTTGCAGCCTCCGGTCGACCGGCCCGGTCGACCGCGCAACTGGAGAAGAGAGAAAACTCTCTGTCGGTCGACCGGCCCGGTCGACCGATAATTCCCGAGAGCAAAGCTCTCTTAAGCGGTCGACCGGTCCGGTCGACCGACCTCCAGTGCACACAGGCGTGCACGTTGTGCACGTCCGGTCGACCGACCGGTCGACCGGCCACTGTCAGTTCTGAAAAATCAGAACTGCCAGAACCTGAAAATTTTGGGTTTAAAGATAGGTCTTTTTGGCTTATAAAAATCCCATAAATACTTAGAAATTCTACAAAAATAGTTTTATGATATAGAAACATGCTTGCACAAAATCAGGCATGTTATTGAAGATTTGACTATTTTTGTAACTTGGAAATATTGGCTCATAATAAAAACTGTTTTTCTAAAATACATGTTTTTCCAAATTTCCATCAAATACAAAACAAGATACACTTTAAAGCATAGTGTGTGTGGATATGATCCACTACACAATCAAGATGACATATCTAGTTTTTGACATAAGGCACTAAACTTGGTTTTGAAATATCAACATGTTTTCCAAACTTTCATCAAATACAAAAACAAGATATACTATAAAAGCATAGTGTGTATGGATATGATCCACTACACAATCAAGATGAAATATCTAGTTTTTGACAATAGGCTCTAAGCATGGTTTGGATATAAGATATGTAAACTATGAAATACCAAAAACCAAATTGTATTTTATCACAAAAAAATCTTTTCTTAACTAGGAAAATCTTTTATGAAAATCATTCTATCAAGAGTTCTATCAAGAGTGTGTGTGTGATATAGACTTGAGCAATCCACCAATCTATTCTATCCTTTACATTTTTATCTAAAACAAATAAAAATCTTATACCTAGACACAAGTCTTCATCTTCTTGAAGTCTTCACTTGAAGGCTTCTCATCTTCTTGACTTGGTCCAAAATGCAATCCACCGAGCTCATCTCTAGATGTGTTCTTGATGCATAGGCTCGTGAATCGACCGGTGCTAGCTTCCAACTTGACATTTTATCCTTTGTTGAAGCTCCACACCTACTAAGATCTTGATAAGGAATCTGTCACTAATTAAACACAAGATCATTAGTAAATATAACTTCATGAGTTGATCATCATCAAAACTAGGGTGATAGGCCTTTGGGCCAACA